>CM042059.1:37625000-37822500 GCA_023525745.1 Arctium lappa
GCATGTACAACGTTTTCACAAATCAACTTGAACCCACCTCGATAGATTTAGGCTAAATCTAGATTTTATCCCAACTTGAGCTCTTTTGAAGAACACTTGAATCTTCAAGGTCGAAACCTCCATAAACCTAGATGCACAAATTCCACCCATAAATAATCATATTCAACCATTTAAAATCGATCCCCAAATACTTTACATCAATATCTCCGTTTTGGTCAAAACCCTAATTTTGACCTAAATTTCTCCAAAATCTTCCAAACCAAAATTAAAGGAAACAAACACTAGGAAGCTATTAATGGAGCATTTGTATCACCTAATAAGGTTTAGAGATGGAGAAAGTAAACTTATCACATAGGTTTTGGTGAAAACCTAGGAAACCCAAAAGTGAGCTAGAGGTTGAAGATGAAGATGAAGATGGAGATGGTGATTCCTTGACCATAACTTTCAATTTTACCACTTGATGGTGTTTTATCTTCAAAAAATACAAGGATTTGAGCCAAAGATAAGTTAAGGTTTGAAGGGGAAAGAAGGAAAACGTTTTGGGAGAGAATAGAAGAAGTTTGGATGAGAGGAAATGAGGAAAAAGGCTGAAATTCGAGCAACCTGCCCTCTTTGGGCGACATTGCCATACGACAATGCCTTGGGAATTGTCGCTGATCATTATCGTTGGGTGCCCCACTGCTTCTGATTCATGCTGCGACTTTGTCCGGTGTGACTATGACACTGTCATAGTCGCCGGACATTGTAGCCAAGCCCGTACCAAGCTCCGAAACTCGAATTTTCAACGCCAATACCCCCGATACTCCATGGAACTTAAAAAAATTATTTCTCAACAAAAGTCCCTCCGTTCATAAGTTCCAAAAATGTCTGGGTGTCATTTACTTACCGAAAATTACGGGTGTTACAATCCTCGCAACCTTAAAAGGGATGTTGTCCTCGAAATATAGATTTAAATAAAAGGTTACCTGCAGGATAGATTGTCTCTAATCCATAATCCAAAACTACTACCATAATCCTTATGCCGATACTCACGACAGCCGTCCCCTTGGGCACATAACACTTATGTTTGAGTGAACACTTAACTCGCTAAAGTAGTCTTTACCCACAAGACTACGGTTGTCTCCCAACCTTGGGTGACACCTATTACCTCAAGAGTGGTTTGTGATCCCAATTCACACCGGCTAGTTCACCTCAGCTCAACATACTTTTGAACCCAACCAAAGTTCGATATCAACCTCCAATGAATTCCCAAAATTCTTAATGATCGGTTCTTGATATTGACAACGTCGTCCTTTCGAGGCGTACCAATATGCTCTCTAGGTAGCTAGCTAATGCAGATCCGGCTATCATTCACCCCGATCTACTCTCAATCTCAAAACATTCCCTTACTAAGACCTTTACCACAACGGGGAACCTATACACGTCGATACTTAATCCCCAACATCTAACCTTCTTTTAAATTCCACCACCAAGAGGTAAACATTCTCTTGGCCCAACGGGGATACTTCCAAACCTTCCAATGATTTGTTGACTTCAAAAGGGAAAGTTGACGCCTAAACCAAATGGTAGTACCGAAAACGTGGACATCCCGCCCGTTATTTCATTCCCGAAGTATTGTCACGTTAAAGTTGACACCTAACAGGGTACTAAGATTCCTAATCTTACATTTCTAACCAACGGACCACAATATTTCCCTTGCTCATGCAAGCCCATCAAGACGATATACTAGCAACATATAACATGATGTCTAACGGTCCATCGACCTGACAAATCCAATCCAACCATATCTAGAATCATACAAGACCTTATCCCGCAGGTTTGCCAAAGCAAAAAGATCACCCCTTAGATAACTGGGAATGCATGAATCTATCACCTCCACTATTCATGCGTGAACCTCTTCATAAACCAAAATCTAAAATTTCCAAAGTTGACCACTTTACGCTCTCAACGACGGTCTTCGTCCGTTTGTTGTAGACACGGTATGCTTTGGCGTGCTGGGAGTAGCCGATAAACACTCCTTCATCCGCTTTGGGACTGAATTTTCCAAGATCATCCTTATCGTTTAAGACAAAGCAGGTGCATCCGAAAGCATGAAAGTAGTTGATGTTCGGGATACGCTTGTTGATGATCTCGTACGGTGTTTTGTTGAACCGCTTGTTGATGATAGACCGATTTTGAGTGTAGCAAGCGGTAGCAACGACTTCTGCCCAAAGAAATAGGGGTAGCTTGTAATGAGATAACATCGTGCACGCTGCTTCAACAAGAGTTCTGTTCCGACGCTCTACCACCCTATTCTGCTGAGGAGTACGAGCAGCTGAGAAATTATGCGAGATACCCACTGAAGTGAGATAACCGGTGATTGTTTGATTCTTGAACTCAGTGTCGTTGTCCGTCCTGATGGTCTGAACTACTTGGTTGATACTGACTTGAATGCTCTTCAGAAGTGATATAATCAACTCGGGAGTTTCATCCTTTGAACGGAGAAATCGGACCCAAGTGTAACGAGAGAAATCGTCAACCATCACCAGAACATACTTCTTGTGATTTATGCTTTGAACGCGCATCGGTCCACATAAGTCCATGTGGATTAGCTCAAGGGACCGAGAAGTACTAGGAACGGCTTTAGGCTTGTGTGACGCCTTCTTCATCTTGCCCTTTTCGCAGGCAGCGCACAGATGCTCTTTTGTAAACTTTAGATCTGGCATACCCTTGACATGGCCACCGAGCACCAACTTGTTGATATTCTTGAAGTTCAAGTGCGAGAGACGACGGTGCCATAGCCGCTTTGTTCAGCAGATGCTTTGGACAACAAACAGACTTCCTTGTCGGGTTTCAAGGACGAGAGGTCAATCGTATAGAGGTTGGTGCGACGTGTTCCAGAAAGTATCTCTTTTCCATCTTCGGTCCGAACGCTGCACCTTTTAGCCTTGAAAATAACCTCGAGATTCTTGTCGCAGAATTGACCGATTCTGAAGAGATTGTGACCGAGACCTTCGACATATGAGACTTTCTTTATCGTGATGTTATCTTTGACAATATCTCCGTAACCTCTGATAGGAGAGTAGTGATCATTTCCAAAACTCACATTCCCACAAAACGTCTCGGTGAAGTTTGTGAGAAGCTCCCTTCTTCCGGTCATGTGCTTGGAGCAACCTGAATCTAGATACCACACATGACCGTCCTGCAAAACAGGTTATTTCTTTTTAGGTACCCATTCGTAAATGGGTCCTTTGGGGTTAGATTTAACACCCGACTTAGAGACCCGTTTAGAGTTGGGTCTTTGACTATCACGGGAAACATCACAATGAGAATGATGATGATCAATATCATATGAGCCAAACCAATCAGATGCATAACGACTATCAACAAAATCATTTGATCCACAATAAGAGCAACATAGACAATCATGAGACAGTTGAAGTAATTGCGGAATTGAATAAACTTTTAAAGGAAGAGTTCCATTACATTCAACTAAAGGTTTAGAAATAAAAACATCATGATTGTTATTGTTCTTTCTAGACTTTAAGACAGGATCAACTAATCCTGATGTTGCCGAGCTCTCTTTTGACTTCTTAGCTACCCAAGCATATTTCACTTCTTTCCGCCGACCATACGTATCTGAAATGCCGTTAAACCCATAGTCAGAGGATTTGAAAATTGAAGATTGTGACCTTTGAGAGCGACCGGTCTTTTTCTTCTTCTGTGAACGCCTTTTAGATTTCGACTTTGAAGATTTTGAAGAATTGTTCACAGAAGGTTTTTGCGGGGCAGATGTGGAACATTCACCCTTATAAAATTTAACCGGAGGCTCACATGACTCATTTATAAAATCAACATGGCTAGGTAGAGAAGGATTAAAATCAAATTGGCTCAAATTGCTATCTAAACACACCTCAGAATTCAAGAATGCGGAAAATTCTAGTTCCTCATCAGAAAGGACCTTATCACTTGAGGAGTTCAGGACAGCGTAAGAGTTTGTTAAGAGTGGAACATTTGCAGAAGCATTTTTACAATCAGAACACTGATCCGTTTCAAAAACATGAGGCTCTTTTCCCTTATTTGAAATGATTGGTGACGAGTCACCCATAAAAGCTTTGCAGGAAGATGTATCGGAGGCAGGATAAGAATTTTCAAACAGATGAGTATTCTCACTTTGGAGATTTGAAGGCTTAGCTTGAGGTTCAGCCTTGTGAAGTTGCTCTTTCAGGCGATCTGCTGCCAAAGCAGCCAGTTGTGAATTTAACCTCTTTATTTCTGTCTGAAAGTATTCTTTCTCCTTAACTGACACATTTTCCTCTTTAGTGGAATAGAGACACTCAATTTGTGATAAAAGCTCTTGTTTTTCCTTTTGAAATCTGTCTCTTTCTTGTTTAAACGACTCTTCTAGCTGAACAATCTTCTTTTCTAAAATCAGAGGTGGAACATAGACTTTATGGTCTGATTGTTCCTCCTCATTTTTAACGGTTTTAGCATCTAGTTCAGCTTGAGTGTAGCTTCTAAAATAGTCATTTGATAGAAAAAAAGGTTTTTCGTCGTGGTAAGATGCATTTAAAGAATCATAAACAAAAGGAAGTTTCATTTTTGTAGAGGTCTCCCTTCTTAACTCATCCTCTTCCCAATCCTCATCCTCAATTGGTTTGGTCCAATTGATTTTGTATTTTGGATAGGTCTTGTCTAATCCAAGAAATTCGGATGCGTACATCGTAGGAACTTGGGATAAGGCCTTTTTCAGATAATATGGGTTATCGTAACCGATACTCCTATTCGCATACTTGGGTTCTTTTGGTGTAATTAGATTTAACGTTTGTTGAGATTTCCCAAGTCTATAAAGCTTCTTTTCCATCTCCTTTAACTAATTAGATAACCTTATGTTCTCATTTTTGTAAGCCACGTTTTGATTTAACAAATCAATTTTCTCGGTCTCAGACGTACGTAGCTCATCGGTCAGGTCATCTACTTTGGTCATTAGCTTTTGTGACTCTGTTGAACAACTCACATTCTCTTCTCTTAAATTAGAAATCGTGCACAGGTAGCTAGAAATTTCTAAGCTTTGTTTTTCCATAAATTCAGACTGTTTAGTGACACGGTTTTCTAAAGATGAGAGAAGTTGTTCTTTTTCTTTTAAGAGTAGCTTGTAAGAATCAAGTTTGTGCATTGAGAGTTGCATTTGATCAAGTAAAGCTTCATGAAAAGGAGCACATACCTGGCAAGGAGCATTGCGATCTTCTTCATCAGTCTCGGATGGTGATGAATGGTTGCCCATGAAACACATATGAGCTTCAGCATCCTCAGGTTCTTCATCCGACACTTGCAACCAGTAATCGTCTTCAGCCATTAGAGCTTTACCGGCTTCCTTTTCTTTGGCAAGAAGCAACTTGGCTCGGTAGTAGTCGGCGTTGCGCACAACTGGTTTGCGACAATCCTTGGCGAAATGACCTAACCGACCACAGTTGTAGCATTTGATCGGCTCGTCTTTCGGCTTTTCTTCATTTCTCTTGTCAGACTTCTTACCAGCTTCAAAGTGTCTATTACCTTCAGACTTTTCTCGATGATCACGTCGAGTAGAGACTCTTTGCTTGTTGGAGGACTTGTTAAAAAACTTCCTCTTTTGAAATGCTTGAGTGAGAAACACCATTGCTTCTTTCATCTTGGCAAGTTCTGGATCCGAGTCGCTATCGGGATCTTCAGGTTCAGACTCACTCAGCACGGGATCTTTTCCAGATGATCGGCTGACGGACTTGCCTCTTCTCTCAGATACGAGTGCTAATTGATCAGTTGCTGGCTTTTCCTCTGCTTTCTGATTCCCAATAAGCTCCATCACTTCCTCTTCGTCCTGGAGTAGCATTTCATAGAGTTCGTGAAGGTACAGCTTCTCCAGGGTCTGAGTGTGGCGTATATGGGAGACGAACGGTTTCCACTCAGGCTGTAAGTTGTTCATAAACTTTATGTTGTTTTCCGTGTTCGTCTTTGTGATCTTATTCTTCTGAAGATCATTCAGAAGCATATTAAACCTTTCGTAGGTTTCCGTCAGCGTTTCACCTTTTCTTGCTTTAAACCCATCATATCTGGTGATACAGTTGGTCACCTTTAGCTGGTTATTGATGTGGCTTCCCATCATCATCTTCGCTATTTGTTCCCACATCTTTTTCGATGAATCCTTGAAGCTATCTATACAAGCATAGATGTCATTTGGTAGACTTTGAAGAAGGTACGATTTTGCTAGCTTTTCTGCATCGTACATATCCCTTTCGTCCTTAGTAAAATCAGTAAGAGATTTCCGAATATGTCGGTCTGGCCTTCCTTCAGCTGGGTTTCCTGGTACCACTTTCATCGGCCAATCTGGTGAACCCTCAGTCAGGCATTTGTAAATTGCTTCATAGGCGGTTTTTACTTCTATGAAGTTCATAAATCGGTCATGCCACTGAGGGTACTCTCCCCGAAAGAGCACCGGGGGCTTTTGGTCAGAACCGATGGCTAAAGTTTCCCTTGAGTTCATCTTTACTTCTTAACTTAAGAGCACTGTAATGATCGTTAGACAAGCAGGATGATCCAATAATAATAAATAGAAGAAACACAGAAACACTTGGTCTAACAGAAAATCGGTTAAACAAAAGACCGGAGTATGCAAGATATCGGTCGAAGGTAGGACCGGAGTAAGCAAGTACCCGGTCGAAGGGTAAGACCGGAGTAGCAAGTATCCGGTCGAATGACAAGTACACGTATTCGGTCGAAGGTGCAAGACCGGAGAACAAATATCCGGTCTAATGGGTAAGACCGGGGAATACACTTATTCGGTCTGTTGATCCAAACTCTCTCAGTGATTTGATAAAGACCCTCTTCTATACTTAGTGAAAATTACGTTGTAATGTGTATTAGTGTTTCACCATCAGCGATCAGACTGAGTCTGTTCAGTTATCGCTGATAGTCTTTCTTATAAACATTTCTATGTATTAGTGTTTCACTATCAGTGATTAGACTGAGTCTGTTTTGTTATCACTGATAGTTTCTGAAGTAAATAGCCAACGTAATCCCTGAAGACAAGTCTCGCGTCAACATATGTTCATAGCTGAATCGAAGACGAAGCTGCTGAACAAAGAGAAGTCTTCTAGTGACCTGATGCGGATATCAGTGAAGCAAAGACAACTCTACAAATACGCGAAGGAACATGAGGAAAAGCTTCAGCGATAGCTGAACCTCTATCTCTGCAAGAAGAGATACTCAGCGATCAATCGATCACAAAGCTTATGCCTCAAGTTTCCTTTTGTCTATCCTTGCACAACCTGTACGATGTGTCAGAACGGACAAGTCTCTGAAATCATACGTACAACAACTCTGTTAACTACACTGTTCATGACCCGGCCGAAAGCATGTCTCCCAAAATTCAGACTCCCAAAGCCAATCTGTGAACGCCACGTGTAAAGTACCCTGCCATGCATTTAATGCATAGGGTATAAATAGGAAGTTCACCCCTTCATCTGTGGGTGTGCTCAATCCTTGAACTCCATATAGAAATCATTGTTTTCTATCTCTTAAATTCCCCATTCTCTAAATTTCTTGTGCAATTATCTTAGTGTTTCTTAAGTTTGTTTAGATTAAGTCTGTCTTAATCTTATTCCGCAACAAACTTGTAAATTGTATTTTGATTTATCAATAAACAATTTATTAAACCTTAATTTATGTGTTTGTATTCAACCCCCCCCCCCCTTCTACAAACTTGTTTAGCACCTCCGGGACCAACAAGTGGTATCAGAGCAGTTTGTTTAAACTAATAAACAAGATATTGCTGTATACTCTTCCTTGCTATTCTAAAATGGCACTAAACACAAACACAAACTACTATGATAATGGTTCACTTTCTAAACCTCCTCGATTTAGCAGAGATAACTTTTCTCTATGGAAAAATCGAATGATGCTATTTCTTGAAGGTGCAGATCCTACTATACCTGAATATATAGAAAACGGACCTTATGAACCTGTTAGAATTTTAGCTGCGGTTCCCGCTACTGCCATCACTGAAGCTGTCCCTGAACGATATGTTGTTAAGGAAATAAGACAGTGGAGTGATGAAGATAAAAAGAAGGTAGGCATAGATGCAAGAGCAAAGACCATTATCTCAATAGCTCTGCCTGATGAAGTTTTCCATTCCATCATGCATCTGAAAACTTCTAAAGAAATGTGGGAAACCATATGTGTTCAATACGAGGGCACCACTGAAATCCAAGAGACTCGAAAGATTAACTTGGTAAGATAGTATGAAAGTTTTATCGCTGGTAAGAATGAATCTCTTTCTGACATTCATCAGCGGTTTAACTGCCTAATCATTGACCTAAGAACTGTTGGAAGGACCTATTCTAATTCTGAGGTCCTAACAAAATTCTTGGAAAGTCTTCCTGAAAGCTGGGACAGTTATTCAATATGTCTTAAGCTGACAAAAGACTTACATACTCTCTCTTTAAGCACTCTGTATGGAATATTGCTCAACTATGAGCAATCTAATCTTCTGAAGAAGAATCTTGTAAAAGATTCTAAAGACTCCAAAAGCACTCCTGTTGCTTTAGTCTCTTCAGAGATAATTCCATCTCAGCGATCTACTCTCACCATCACTGAGTTAGATTCTGAATCTGAGGATCTATCAGACCCTGATCTTTCAGAGTTTGATGAGTCCTTAGCACTCTTGACAAACTCTTTTAAGAGATTTGCAAGAAAGAGTAACTTCCGAAGAAGTAAACCTCTCTCTCTTACTGAAAAGCCAAAATCAACTCCGGTTGATAAGGCTACTGCCACTTGCTATAACTGCGAAAAAATTGGACATTTTGCTAGTGAGTGCAGGTCGAAAAAGGTCTTCAAACCTTCTACCTCAAGAAGATCCAGTGATGACAAATACCATAAGCTGAAGAACAAATATCAAAAGATGAAAAGCTATCAGCGAAAAGGTAAAGGTCTCATCGCTGAAGAACATGACTGGGCTGAATCAGAAGAATCATCTTCTGATGATGAAGAAGTCGCTAATCTTTGCCTCATGGCTGAGATTAAAGAAGAAGTAGAAGAACCACCTGAACCTTCTATGAGCTACATATCATCTCAGGTATCTATCTCTACAAATCCCTCTCTGCCTGAAGCTGAGAGAAGTCGTGTTGTTGATGTACTGACAATAGACCTTTATAATGCTCTAAACGACAAAACTCAAGCTGAAAATAAAAATATATATTTAACTCAAGAGCTAGAGAAATGTCATAAAAAGATCAGTGAACTAAATCTTTAAGAAGAAAAGTTGAAAGATCAAGTCATTATAAATGAAATCATCAGCATTGAACGCGAACAAGCCATCGCTGCTCTAAAAGAAGAAAAGGCTAATGTTGAAAAATGGTGCAAATCATCAACAAAGATTTCTGAGATAATAAATGCTCAAACTCCTGAAAGTGATAAAACTGGTCTTGGTTTTTGGACACCTCAGGACGATCCTAAGGAAGAAAGTTCCTCGCTTAAGTTTGGAACTTTTGTCACCTCCTTCGACACTTCTTATAATCAATTCTATCCCTGTTCTTCTTCAAATCCCATTCCTGAAGAAAAATCCAAAGACACTAAGTCTACGGATAAAGGAAAGTCCATTCTCCTTCCTCAGAAGGCAACCAGAAAAGCAAAGCTGAAAGTTCCTTCTAAACCTTCAGCTAAGCAATTCTCTAGCTCTGTGATAGAAATCTTTGATCTCTGTCCTCCAAAGCTAAAGATTGACCTTAAACCGTCGAGATCTGAAGAAATGAAAATTCCTCCCAGATCTCAAGAGAAAAGTCTTCTTGGACCTGGCCCTGCTCATCTTAAACTTGCAAAACCTTCTACTTATGGTCCTAAAACCATTTTCAGATACAGAAAATGTTATCACTGTGGTTTTACTGATCATATTGCAAGCAAATGTCCAACTGCCACTAAATCTGATAAAATAGCTAAAGTGAAGAAAAATGCCTCTAAAGCTGAGAAGGTCACCAAGGTTGAAAAATCAACCAAGGTGAAAAATACCACTAAGGTTAAGAAATTAACCAAAGTGAAGATTACCACTGAAGCTGAATCCTCATCTGCTAAGAAGACAGCTGAACCTTCCTTATCCACTAACTCTGAAGGACCCATTGAAAAGTGGGTACCAAACAACGCTTAATCTTCCTTATGTATGCAGGGATCAAAGGGCATCTGGTATCTCGATAGTGGATGTTCTCGTCATATGACTGGACAAAGAGACCTGCTCACTGAATACAAGGAAGAGAAAGGTCCCTCTGTGACCTTTGGTGGAAATGGAAAAGGATTTACCCGAGGGTTTGGTGTCCTTAGCTATGGGACAACTACCTTTCGAAGAGTCGCTTATGTAGATGGACTGAAGCACAACCTTCTAAGCATCAGTCAGCTATGTGACAAAGATTACGAAGTTCACTTTTCTAAGAAAACATGTTCAGTGGTAGATGAAAAAGGAAAACTTGCTCTCAGTGGTCATCGCAGAGAAAATGTCTATGTAATAGATATGGACTCTACTATCACTGATAACTTATGTTTTCTCTCTAAGGCCTCTTCTGATGTCAACTGGCTATGGCATAAAAGGCTCTCTCATCTAAATTTCAAAACCCTGAATTCTCTCTCATCTAAGGAACTGGTTTCTGGTCTTCCTCAGCACTCATATGCTAAAGAATCTCTCTGCTCAGCATGTGAAAAAGAAAAACAAACAAAAGCAAGTTTCAAGTCGAAACAAGTTTCCTCAGTAACAAGTCCTCTTCAGCTCTTGCATATGGATTTGTTTGGCCCTGTCAACATCCAATCAATAGCTGGAAAGAAATATACACTTGTCATTATAGATGAATATTCACGCTACACCTGGGTTATCTTTCTTCGCTGTAAGAGTGATACTCCAGAAGAACTAATATCTTTTGTGAAAAAGATGGAAGTGCTGAACAATCTTACTGTTTGCTCAATAAGAAGTGATCATGGAACTGAATTCAAAAACAGTTCCCTGAACAATTTCTTTGAGAACAAGGGAATCTCTCACAACTTCTCTTCAGTGAGAACACCTCAGCAAAACGGAGTCGCTGAAAGAAGAAACAGAACAATCATAGAAGCTGCTAGATCAATGCTCAGCGATTCTCATCACCCTACTCAATTTTGAGCAGAAGCTGTAAACACTGCATGTTTCACTCAAAACAGATCGCTGATAATAAAGCGATTTGGGAAGACAGCTTATGAACTTTTTCTTGGAAGAAAGCCCTCTATTAGTTTTCTTCATATCTTTGGTTGTCAGTACTTTATCTTAAACAACAGAGATCAACTTGGAAAGTTCGACCCAAAAGCTGATGATGGAATATTTCTAGGATATTCCTTCATCTCCAAAGCCTATAGAGTTTTCAACAAGAGAAGACAAACCGTAGAAGAAACAATTCACGCCACGTTTGATGAAACTCGCTCAGCGAACTCTAAACCAATTACTGACAATGAAGAGTTAAACGCTTGGATGCTTTCTCACTACAGAGAAACTGAACCTTTCTTCTCAAACCATCAGCATTCTGATCCTCCAGCCGCTGATGATGATCCAAACATTATACATCCTACCGTTGAAACCACCTCATGGGTTTCAGTAGAACCTCTAAGCACACTACTACCATCAACTCTATCTTCGTCTGAAAATCTCTCTGATGAACCTTCTCAACAGTTAATTGCCGATGAACCTCAAACGTCATCATCAGTAAACATTCCAACTGTTGATCCAACCTCTGAGTTAAGCAATCATGCTCCCGCTCAGCGATGGACCAAAGATCACCCAATAGATCAAATTCTTGGTGATCTCGAAGCAGGTATTCAGACACGACGAAGCTCAGGTAATATCTGTCTCTTTGTAAATTTTCTCTCTTTAATAGAACCAAAGAAGACTGATTATGCCCTCAGAGATCCAAACTGGGTCAGCGCTATGCAAGAAGAACTGAATGAGTTCTCTCGAAACAAAGTTTGGAATCTCATTCCTAGACCATCTGATAAAACTTTAATAGGCACCAAATGGGTGTTTAGAAACAAGTTAGATGAACATGGAACTGTAACCCGCAACAAGGCTCGACTTGTTGCTCAGGGATACAGACAAGAGGAAGGCATAGACTATGATGAAACCTTTGCCCCTGTGGCCAGTCTCGAAGCAATTCGACTATTCTTAGCTTATGCAGTCTATAAAGACTTCATCGTTTATCAAATGGACGTAAAATCAGCATTTCTAAATGGAAAGCTGAATGAAGAAGTCTATGTAGAACAACCACCAGGATTTTATGATCCTAAGTATCTAAATTATGTTTATAAATTGGATAAGGCTCTCTATGGTCTAAAACAAGCCCCTCGAGCTTGGTATGACACTCTCTCCTCTTTTCTTATCTCTGAAAATTTTGAACGTGGCAAAATTGATAATACGTTATTTTTCAGAAAGATAAAAGATCATATACTTCTTGTACAAATATATGTTGATGACATAATATTTGGTTCTACTAACCCATCTCTGTGTACTCGCTTCGCTGAAAGAATGAAGAAAGAATATAAAATGAGTATGATGGGTGAGCTGACATATTTTCTTGGTCTTCAGATTAAACAATCTGACAAAGGTACTTTTATCTGCCAAGGTAAGTATGTTAAAGATATGCTGAAGAAGTTTGATCTCACACAAACTTCAGCGATGAAGACTCCTATGGCACCACCCCTGACACTTAACAAAGATCCTTCTGGTAAACCTGTTAATGTCACTGCCTATAGAGGAATGATAGGCTCCCTGTTGTATCTAACAGCGAGCCGACCTGACATTATGTACTCTACTTGTCTATGTGCACGATATCAATCTGAACCCAAGGAATCCCATCTGATCGTTGTAAAGCAAATTTTCAGATATCTGAAAGGAACTCCTAACCTCGGTCTTTGGTATCCCAAAGACTCAGGGTTCGATCTAACTGGTTATTCTGATAGTGATTTTGCAGGATGTAAACTCGACAGAAAGAGTACCACTGGTGGATGTCAACTCCTGGGAGGAAAGCTGGTAAGCTGGACAAGCAAGAAGCAAAATTCTGTGTCCACCTCCACAGCTGAAGCTGAATACGTAGCCGCTGGAAGCTGTTGTTCTCAAATCTTGTGGATGAGAAATCAACTATTAGATTATGACCTTCAGTTATCAAAAATTCCCATCTATTGCGACAGCACTAGTGCTATAGCCATAGCAAATAATCCAGTGCTACATTCAAAGACAAAACACATAGAGATCAGATATCACTTTATCAGAGATCATGTGATGAACGGTGATATTGAACTTCACTTTATCCCTACTGACTTTCAGCTTGCTGATTTATTCACCAAACCTCTTGATGAGACAAGGTTCAACTTTCTCATCAGTGAGCTTGGAATGCTGAATCTTGAAGAGTAAATCTTCAGCGTTCATGTAGTATGTCAGTAATCAAAAGTTCTCCTCTCATTGTTCTCTCTCTGATAAACATTCTGACTCTCAGGTATGTTCTCTCAACTGAATCTTAACTCAGTTAAGATGTTTTTCTTCAAAATATAAACTTTAATCACTGAACTTTCTTCAAATGATTAAAAGCTTTTGAAAAATACATTAATCACTGATATTTCTAGTCAGTGATCCTTTAAAAGGAAAATCTATCCCTATCTTTACCATCAGGGATACTTTAAAAAAAAGGAAAATCTATCGCTGACTTTTCTTCAGTGATAATTTCAAAACGAAAAATGAAACGTCTCTCTCTCCTATGACGTCATTTGAGCGGATAATCCACGACACGCCTTTTCTGACACGTTCGTCCGTTGATTTTCTATCCAATCAAATTCATGGAACGTGTCAATGTCATGATGGTTTTTTTCCCGCTTCATTCCTTCTCTCTCCTCTCTCTCTACGTATAAAAGGAATTCTTCTCTTCTTTATACAGTTTACACTTTCAAAACTTTCAAAGCAAGAAACTCTCTCAAGAACACTCAAGCAAGTAAACCTAGAACATTGTATCTGCAACTACTTTTCTTCAAGATAAACAAGTTTTGCACTGTTTTTCTGATTCTTCTTATTCTTTTTAAAAAATCCTACTCGTTTTCTATGGATTTTATAAAACGTTTTTTTTTCTAAAAACTAAAGATCACTCTTTCTGATTTTATGTTTTTATTATAAAACCTCTTGGTTTTTAACGTGTTCTTCATTCTTTCTACCCAGAACACCATTTTTTTCTATTCTTAAAAAAAAATAACTCGATATTTTTTTTCCAGTTTCTTTCCGAATATGGAATCTGGTAAACATCTTCTTATTTTTTTTTAGTCTAAATCATTTCTTCTATTATGCTTCTTTCCATAACAGAAATGGCACAGTCTTCAATCGTTGCTTCCAAGCATGTACGATTCGCTATCACTGAAGTTGAGATTACTAAATGTAATCACTTGGGAAGACTCGACTTTAAAGCTGACAAATACCCACATCTGGTGGAAGCTGCTGAATTTCTCAAACAATCATGCATAGATTACGCGATCACTGTGGATCCTAAGCCTTCGAAGACTCTACTCCAGCAGTTCTGGTTCACTGCTGATGCAACTGAACTCACCAACAAGAAAGGTGAACAAGTCCCTGCTATCTCCTTCAGCACGGATTTGGGGCCAGGGAGCGTGACCGCTCTTAGCCTCAGAAAATCTTTAAGATTCCCTGACAAACCAAAGAGTGGGTTCGATGCACTCCCCACTGATGCTGAGCTGATATCCTTTCTGGATGCAATGGGCTATTGTTGGGAAAACAAACCGAGATCTTCTATTCCCAACAAAAAGCTCACCAAGATTCTCAAAGCTCAGATGCCTTCACAACTGAACTTTATCTTCTCGCACATAATTCAGTGCATGAGCGGGAAGAGTGGTTCGCTGGATCAAGCCAGCAAAACACAACTGCAAATGGCCTACTCTGTTATCGCTGGTCAAAACTTTGACTACGCCACTGCAATCTTTGCAGACCTGAGGTCGAGATTAGAGAAGCCTGAACGAGATACCAAGATCTCGTACGTATGTTTCATATGTACGTACATCAAGTTCCTCTATCCCAACATCTATCCCACCAAAGATGATGGCACTTTTGCCAGGATAGGTCAACGATCACTGGAGGTAAAGCCACTCGCCAACGAGGTAAGTATCTCTCTCCTTCGCTCTCGTCTCTCTCTCCATTCTTCTTCTTCAGCGACCACGCAGACGGTTCCTTCGTCTGCTATCCCTGTCGCTACCACTACTTCCAAACGACCATCAGCTAGTCCGATTGGTCCTTCTAAGAAGGCCAAAAAGACTAAGGAAAGTACACCCTCTAGTACTATACCTGAGGGAGCTTCTCAACAAGCTACCTTAGATGCTTTTGTGGGTCTTTCCTCCACAACTCCAGAAGTCACTCAACCTGCCGTGTCAGCGATTTCAATCGCTGTCACACCATCAGTGACCCCACCTACTATCTCATTCGCTGAGATTAACCCCAACCCTACTTCTATCCCCATAACTCTTCCCTCTCCTTCTTTGGTCTCTGAACCCGCTACCTCCTCTTTACCTATAGGACCTGAACATCAAACGTTTGAGGAATCTTTGCTGTTCTACAAAATGTTTGATACGTCAAGTACACCTATAATCCTAAACACTTCTTTCCCCACCTCTCCAAATAAGCCCGTATCTGAACTAACATTATTTTCAGGTCCTAGTTTGGCGTCTGTTGACACGCATGTTAACAGTCTGGGAGAAAAGGTAGACGCTCTCACCAACACCATTAACGACACCACCAGCGCCGTCAATCAGTCTGGTGAGGAGCTGAAGAGGTTGACAGCTACCTGCTCCTCCAAAGCTGAGAACTCCCAACTTTCAGCTGTAGAAGAATAAGTCGTCCAACTCAGAGAGTCCTCTCAACTCTTTCAGGGGCGATTTGAGTCTCTTACCACTGAAGTTCGAGATCTCTCCTCGAAGGTTGATATCTGCACGTCCCTTCTTCAGCAACTTCTCCAAAAGGTTACTGCACCAGCTCCAGCGCTGCCTCCCTCCTTCACTGAAGATGATCGGACAAATCTCAACATCGCTGTGGAATTCATCCATGATGCCACATGCGACATCCCTGCAGTTGAAGAACGGGTCAAGCGTCTGGAGGCTGACGTTCAAGTGCTAAAAGCTTCAACAGCTACTCCAGCAGCTGAGCAACCCCCTGTCGTTGATAATGACAAAGAGGGGGAGAAGGCAAAAGAACCCTCATCTATTCATTCTCTTCTCTTTGAAGATGATGAGGAAGAAGACGATGAAGAGGAAGATGATCTAGATCTTGTTGATCAAGAAAAGGATCAACCCTCCAATGATGACGACGACGATGAAGAAGACCAATCTATGTGGTTCTCCAAGCCAAACGTCGCATCAGGGACAACTTCGCAAGAGGTTGTCAAAGCAGGGGTGAGAGGTGATACATCTTCAAGCGTTCCTTCGCAAAGCAAAGACAAGCAACCAATTGCTGAAGAGTGCTTGAGGACTGGATCACAATCTGAGGGGGAGCATCCTTCTCAGGTATGTCTTTCAATTGTACTACTCTCCTACTCTTTCCAAACCCCTATTTCCTTCTAGCCTTTATCTCTCTTTTTTCTAAAAATATACACTTATCCCTTCTTTCCTTCATTTTCTATCCAGACAGTTCTCACCCCTGCTTAAGGGTTCTGAACTACAAATAATTCCAGCTACTATCGCTGAAGAAATAATCCCAATCTCTATCGCTGAGATTGATGAAGAAGAAGAAGAAGATTCCCTGGTCCATCCAGGAAGGCCCTCTCGACCATCTCGTTGGTAAGAGGAAGTGGTAAAGAAAAGAGTTGAAATGATCGCTCAACTAGAAAGTCAACGACTGAAAATCCCTCTTCAAACATCCTTCTCAGAGCTCGACTTCCTCACTGAAGCTGAACGAGAAGAATCTGCCAAAGCTGAGAAACTGATCGCTGAATGCAGACGAGATGCCCAACTCGCTTTAAAGATTCAATCTTCTCAAGTCAAGGACAAAAAGCTGAAAAGCAAACCTGTGGAAGTTCAAGCTGCACTGCTGAAAGAAATTGAAGAGGACCGCTCCAAAGAACAAGAGAGAAACGACAAGTCTATCGAATGGTGCAAACAAAAGATGGATTATCGTTCTGATCTTATTCCGATATCAGCCGTGACTATCTCTGTTCGCAAGAAGAAGGACCAACTCTCAGTGACCATGGAGATTACCAGAGAGGATGGAACCCAAAAAGCTATGTACGTATCCAAACTTGAGAGCTTCGGATTTACGGAATGGATAGAGTTCTGGGATGCGCTGAAGAAATCCAAATCTACATACAGAGGCTACGTTGAAGGACTTCTTGAAGCCCTCATAAATAGAGTCACTTCTGTACTGAAGCTGCCATCTCCTCTTCCTCCCAAATCTTTGAAACTCAAAAGAAGAATTGGGTCCTTCTCCTCTGAAGACGTCGCCATCATTAGGAATGAAACTTCTATCATATTTTCAAGAGATGCACTGTTTGGTCCTCCTCCTGATCTTTCAGTTCTGGATTTATCTCTGCCTCCTGGTGGTCCTTTCCAAGCTGGTCAAGTAATTGACAATCCTTATGGAATATTCTTCAGAGATGATGATGAGGAACTCAGATTTCAAAGAGTCTCTGAGATTCCTATCTGTCCTCTGAATCATCTCAAGGATCTCTTATGCTTATGGTGTGACTTCTTCCCTGCTGCTGAAAAAATTAAAGAAATTATCAGCCAAGAATCTTTGGAACGAAGACAGAAAGGAGAAGAAATACCTGAGTATATGATAAATCCTCCTAAGTCTTCTTATAGCTGATAGATTAGTTTTCTTTTCTGTAATCTATTAGTTGTACTTACAGTAGTTAGTTATTCACTTGTACTTGTAATTTTCATTCCTTGTAATTCTCTTCTTGGATTAATGAAATTTCAGTAAAGTACTTAACTACATCAGTGCTGTAAAAGATCCCTCAAAATAGTAATTGGGACATGTATGTTACGAGTCCTGATTATTCCATCTTTTTGAATTATAAAGTAATTTTCTCCAATTACTTTGTCATTATCAAATAGGGGGAGATTGTTGATCCAAACTCTCTCAGTGATTTGATAAAGACCCTCTTCTATACTTAGTGAAAATTACGTTGTAATGTGTATTAGTGTTTCACCATCAGCGATCAGACTGAGTCTGTTCAGTTATCGCTGATAGTCTTTCTTATAAACATTTCTATGTATTAGTGTTTCACTATCAGTGATTAGACTGAGTCTGTTCTGTTATCACTGATAGTTTCTGAAGTAAACAGCCAACGTAATCCCTGAAGACAAGTCTCGCGTCAACATATGTTCATAGCTGAATCGAAGACGAAGCTGCTAAACAAAGAGAAGTCTTCTAGTGACCTGATGTGGATATCAGTGAAGCAAAGACAACTCTACAAATACGCGAAGGAACATGAGGAAAAGCTTCAGCGATAGCTGAACCTCTATCTCTGCAAGAAGAGATACTCAGCGATCAATCGATCACAAAGCTTATGCCTCAAGTTTCCTTTTGTCTATCCTTGCACAACCTGTACGATGTGTCAGAACGGACAAGTCTCTGAAATCATACGTACAACAACTCTGTTAACTACGCTGTTCATGACCCGGCCGAAAGCA
This sequence comes from Arctium lappa, assembly GCA_023525745.1. NCBI lineage: Eukaryota > Viridiplantae > Streptophyta > Magnoliopsida > Asterales > Asteraceae > Arctium > Arctium lappa. The sequence goes on from CM042059.1 coordinate 37,643,679, forward strand.
TGTCTCCCAAAATTCAGACTCCCAAAGCCAATCTGTGAACGCCACGTGTAAAGTACCCTGCCATGCATTTAATGCATAGGGTATAAATAGGAAGTTCACCCCTTCATCTGTGGGTGTGCTCAATCCTTGAACTCCATATAGAAACCATTGTTTTCTATCTCTTAAATTCCCCATTCTCTGAATTTCTTGTGCAATTATCTTTGTGTTTCTTAAGTTTGTTTAGATTGAGTCTGTCTTAATCTTATTCCGCAACAAACTTGTAAATTGTATTTTGATTTATCAATAAACAATTTATTAAACCTTAATTTCTGTGTTTGTATTCAACTCCCCCCCCCCCCCCTTCTACAAACTTGTTTAGCACCTCCGGGACCAACACGGTCGAAGGTGCAAGACCGGAGTTGAAGTATCCGGTCGAATGGGTAAGACCGGGGAATACACTTATTCGGTCGAAGGTGCAAAACCGGAGTACAAGTATCTGGTACACTTATTCGGTCGAAGGGGTAAGACCGGATTGAGAAAGTACCCGGTCGAATGCTCAGGTCGAATGACTTTAAATACGATAAACACAAATATGAGATAAGATCGATTAATCATAAACAACTGATGAACACGAAGAGTCGACCGAAGAACCCGATGAGTTTCTGGGATTCGACCGAAACCAAACCCAGATCGTTCGATCCTTCGATCGAAAGAAACACAAAAAAAATCAAACAAAAATCGACCGGATACGATAGATAACACAGAAAACTCTAAGACCGAAGGTTTGCATACAGGAAAAAAAACAGATTCGATCGAAAAAAAAAATTCCAGAAGATAAAATTCGATCGATAAACAAATAAAAAAAAACTTAACTTAACAGATATCGATCAACCAGATAACACAGAATGTAAACACTAACAATCAATTAAAGCAAGTAAAGCAATTAACACAAGTAATTGATTTTAGGGTTTCAGACAAACCTTTTTACTGGATCAAACCTTTTTTGCCTTTCTGCTCTGATACCAATTGTAGATCCCAGTGCAGTGCAATCACAAGTAGATATGAACAAAGATGAACAGATTATAGATCATAGCAACTAGTCATATGATTGATAATACTTCAAAGGTTAAGGTTTACAGAGAGAATTTCTGATAAAGGTTTGTAAACCTAATGACTAGAAAACTGAATAATGAATTTCTAACCTTACAAATGAAATAGAAATAACTTTAAATACTTAGGCTTGCAGGCCTAACGGGCTTATGGGCTTATAGGCCCAACAAGCTTACAAGAATGAATAAAAGACATTTTATACCCTGAACTTCTATTTAACAAACAAAATAGCCCTAACATAGAAGAAGTGAGGAGAGAGAGTCGGGAGCGAAGTTCAGAGATACTTACCTCGTTGGGGAGCGGCTTGACTTCCAGAGATCGTTGACCCACTTTCGGAAAAGATGCATCCGAGTTGGTGGGGTAAGTGGTAGGGTAGAGGAACTTCAGGTATGCGCAGATAAAGCGTACGTAGGGAACTTTGGGATCCCTCTCGGTCTTCTCTATCTTTGACATCAGGTCGTCAAAGATAGTTGTTGTGTAGTCGAAGTTGCGTCCAGCTATCACTGAGTAAGCCATCTGGACCTGAACCTTCTGGCTTGGTCCAGTGACCCACTCTTCCCACTCATACACTGGATGAAGTGTGAGAAGATGTAGTTTAGCTGGGAAGGCATCAGTGCCTTCTTCACAAGAGTCAGCTTCTTGTTTGGAATTGTTGTCCTTGGTTTGGGTTCCCAAGCATATTCCATTGCATCCAGGAATTGGATGAGTTCAGCGTCAGTTGGCAAGGCTTCGAATCCATTCCTGGGTTTGTCGGGAAAACGCAGTGCTTTCCTCAGGCCTAGGGCAGTCATCATCTCTGAGCCAAGTTGAGTGCTGAATGAGATAGCGGGAACCTGTTCACCCTTTTTGTTGGTGATTGAGGTTTCATCAGCAGTAAACCAGAATTGCTGGAGAAGAGCTTTGGAGAGTGTGGGATCCACAGTGATAGCATAAGCAATGCAGGATTGCTTTAGGAATGTTGCAGCTTCCTTCAGGTGTGGATACTTGACACCGTCAAAATCGAGACGAGCGAGATGATTGTTCTTTGGAAGCTCCGATTCAGTGATGGCGAACTTGACATTCTTAGAGGCGAGAAGAGCAGATTGATCCATTCTAAATATGAGTAGATAAAATAGTAGAAGAAAAGATTTTAGTCTAAAAATAAAGAAGATTTTCTAGTTTCTATTTGAGGAAAGAAACACAGAAAATCAACAAATTTGAAGATTAAAAAGGTGTTCTTAATATAAGATACAAGAACAAGAAGAAAAACCAAGGATTTTGAATGAAGAATAATCAAAATAAAATGGTTTTTAAAGAATAAAATCAAAAATGAAAATGATTTTATGTGATTAGAATCTTATAAACCCATAAATGAAGGTTTATGTAAAAAGATTTAAGAGAAGAATTAGAAAAAGATCAAGAATAACCTGTTGATCTTTGAAGAAGATGATGCAAATGCTTGAGAGAGTATTTTTGCTTTGAAAGTTTTTCCATAAAGCGTAAAATGATAAGAATGGAAAAACATTCCTTTTATACGTGTGAGAGAGGAGAGAGAATGTGAGAGGCGGGAAAGCAAATGCTCATCATGACATGGACACGTCCCACGATGTTGATTGGATAGAAGAACAATGGACGAACGTGTCAGAAAAAGGCATGTCGTGGATTGTCGGTTCAAATGACGTCATAGAAGAGAGAGACTGTTCATTTGTCCGTTTTGAAATTATCGCTGAAGAAAAGTCAGCGATAGGTTTTTCTCTTTTTTTTTTTAAAGTATCCCTGATGGTAAAGATAGGGATAGATTTTCTTTTAAGAGGATCACTGACTAGAAATATCAGTGATAAATTTATTTTTCAAAAAGCTTTTAATCAATTGAAGAAAGTTTCAGTGATTAAAGTTTATATTTTGAAAAACATCTTAACTGAATGAAGATTCAGTTGTAAGGATTGAGAAAAACATACCTGAGAGTCAGAATGTTTATTAGAGAGAATGATAAAAGGGGAACTTATGATTACTGACACAATGCATGAACGCTGAAGATTTATTCTTCGAGATTCAGCATTTCAAGCTCACTGATGAGAAAGTTGAACCTTGTCTCATCAAGAGGTTTGGTGAATAAATCAGCAAGCTGAAATTCAGTAGGGATAAAGTGAAGTTCAATATCACCATTCATCACATGATCTCTGATAAAGTGATATCTAATCTCTATGTGTTTCGTCTTTGAATGTAGCACTGGATTATTTGCTATAGCGATAGCACTAGTGCTGTCGCAATAGATAGGAATCTTTGATAGTTGAAGGTCATAATCTAATAGTTGATTTCTTATCCATAAGATCTGAGAACAATAGCTTCCAGCGGCTATGTATTCAGCTTCAGCTGTGGAAGTGGACACTGAGTTTTGCTTTTTGCTTGTCCAACTTACCAGTTTTCCTCCCAAGAGTTGACATCCACCAGTGGTACTCTTTCTGTCAAGTTTACAGCCTGCAAAATCACTATCAGAATAACCAGTTAGATCGAACCCTGAGTCTTTGGGATACCAAAGACCGAGGTTAGGAGTTCCCTTTAGATATCTGAAGATTCGCTTAACAGCGATTAGATGGGATTCCTTGGGTTCTGATTGATAGCGTGCACATAAACAAGTAGAGTACATGATGTCAGGTCGGCTCGCTGTAAGATACAGCAAGGAGCCTATCATTCCTCTATAGGCAGTGACATTAACAGGTTTTCCAGAAGGATCTTTGTTAAGTGTCAGGGGTGGTGCCATAGGAGTTTTCATAGCTGAAGTTTAAGTAAGATCAAACTTCTTCAGCATATCTTTAACATACTTACCTTGGCTGATAAAAGTACCTTTGTCAGATTGTTTAATCTGAAGACCAAGAAATTATGTCAGCTCACCCATCATACTCATTTTATATTCTGTCTTCAATCTTTCAGCGAAGCGAGTACATAGAGATGGGTTAGTAGAACCAAATATTATGTCATCGACATATATTTGTACAAGAATTATATGACCTTTTATCTTTCTGAAATATAACGTATTATCAATCTTGCCACGTTCAAAATTTTCAGAGATAAGAAATGATGAGAGAGTGTCATACCAAGCACGAGGGGCTTGTTTAAGACCATAGAGAGCCTTATCCAATTTATAAACATAATTTGGATACTTAGGGTCATAGAACCCTGGAGGTTGTTTACATAGACTTCTTCATTCAGCTTTCCATTTAGGAACGCTGATTTTACATCCATTTGATAGACGATGAAATCTTTATAGACTGCATAAGCTAAGAATAGTCGAATTGCTTCGAGTCTAGCTACAGGGGCAAAGGTTTCATCATAGTCTATACCTTCCTCTTGTCTGTATCCCTGAGCAACAAGTCGAGCCTTGTTGCGGGTTACAGTTCCATGTTCATCTAACTTGTTTCTAAACACCCATTTGATGCCTATAACAGTTTTATCAGATGGTCTAGGAATGAGATTCCAAACTTTGTTTCGAGAGAATTCAGTCAGCTCTTCTTGCATAGCGCTGACCCAGTTTGGATCTCTGAGGGCATCATCAGTCTTCTTGGGTTCTATTAAAGAAAGAAAGTTGACGAATAGACATATATTACCTGAGCTTCGTCGTGTCTGAATACCTGCAACTGGATCACCGAGAATTTGATCTATTGGGTGATCTCTGGTCCATCGCTGAGCAGGAGCATGATCGCTCAACTCAGAGGTTGGATCAACAATTGGGATGTTTACTGATGAAGACGTTTGAGGTTCAGCAACAATTAACTGTTGAGTAGTGGACAGGCGGTTGTTATCAGAGAGGTTTTCAGACAGAGGTAGATCTGATGGTAGCAAGGTGTTTAGAGGTTCAGCTGAAACCCATGAGTTGGATTCAGCGCTAGGAGGTATAATGTTTGGATCATCATCAGCGACTGGAGGATCTGAATGCTGATGGTTTGAGAAGAAGGGTTCAGTTTCTCTGTAATGAGAGAACATCCAAGCATTTAATTCTTCATTGTCAGTGATTGGTTTAGAGTTCGCTGAGCGAGTTTCATCAAATGTGACATGAATTGTTTCTTCCACATGAATTGTTTCATATCCGGGTCCCTTTCGACCAGGAAACGTTCTTACCCGGATCCCTTTTTCTACCCGGATCCCTTTATGACCGGGAAATCCTCTTACCCGAATCCCTTTGTGACCAGGAAATCACAATACCCGGATATTCAGTAAACATAACTCCCTATCCTGGTTTAGCCAACCGGATTCCATCCCTATCCTGATTCGTACTCGAAAATCCATAACCTTTGTTCGGGAATCACAATATTCAGACAAGTTATATCCGGGTTTGTCCTTTTCTCTCACTTAAAGTCATTCCGGTCAGCTTTAAAGTGTCAAGTTTCCTCTCAAACTGATTACCATCTTTGGATCAAATCTGAATTGTCTTACGATCACACAAGTGCACGATGAATACCCGAAAAGCTTTCGCAATAGGGTCTAAGACCAAGCCCCAGTGCTGTATAGAGGAGGGTATCAACAATGGAGAGATTGATCCATGGATTTCATCGAGTCCAAGGACAACTGTTTAGATATCAAAGCCTCCTTGGAAGAAGGGCCAACAGCTATTCCAACCATGGAGGTCCCAGCCCAAACAACCGACGAACCAACACAAATTGTCCTGAAGACATATTCTCAAATGAATTAAAAAGAAAAGAGCAGGTTCAATGGAGACAAGTTGGCAAAGACCTACCTACTTTACAGTTTGCATAATGACATCTACACAAGCATTGACATCCATAAGGACACTACCAAGGGCATGTGGGATCAAATCGAGAGGACAATGATGGGTGGTAGGTAGGGAATCAGCTGAAGATCACCAACTTCATCACTCGCTATGATGGTTTCAAGGCCAGAAAAGAATAGTCACTCACTAAAACCTATGAGAGGTTCTGTCTTCTTCGGAATGATCTTCTCAAGAATCAAATCATGGAGACCAATACCGAAAACAACATCAAGTTCATGAACAATCTTCAGCCATAATGAAAGAGATTTGTTTCTCACATCTGACATAATCACATCTTGGAGAATGTTCCTCTCCACAAGCTATTCGAGATGCTTAAGCAAAATGAAGACAAAGTCATGGAATTGATGGAAGAAAAGAAGCAGGCCGAGAAACCCACAGTTGATCCGCTAGCACTAGTGTCTGACATGTACGAGAGACACTCAAGCTGCAACTCCAGGAGAAAGCAAGCAAAAAGTGTGTCTGAGAATGAAGACGAAGATGGAAGCGAGTCTGATCATGAGCTTTACGACATCAAGAAGGCAATAACTTTGCTTACCAGAACAACAAAGAAGTTCTACAAGAAGCCACAGTCGAACAATCAGAGATACTCGACCAACAACAAGTGCCATGAATACAAAAATCGTTTTGAAAGCAAGAAGGCGCCCGATGATATAGAGAAGCCTGAAAACAAGTCCGAGGAGAAAGAACAAGACGAGCCAATAAAGTGCTACAATTGTGGTAAGCTAGGGCACTTTGCTAGAGACTGTCGAAGGCATGTGGTACGCAACTCCGAGTACTACAAGAACAAGATGTTGTTGGCTAAGTAGAAGGAAGCTGGCAAATCTCTCATGACAGAAGACGATCATTTGAACTCAGTAGGTTCCACCGTTGCTGGTTGTGCCTCAAGTTCAACCTTGGAATAACTAATAAGATTAATTGAGAAGTGATTAGGAACAAAACTAGAAATTTGACTCAGCGCCTAACTTATTTTACTTTTTATTTTCTTTTTTAACTAAAAAACTTTTACCTCTTTAAAGTTTAAAATAAATTATCTTAAAAATTACTAATATTTAAGTCAAACAAATTACATCAAAAAATGAGAATTTTGTGCTCTTCGATATGGCATCCATTTGATATAGTTTTTTTATTCATTATGAATATGTATGCACGTCCCCGGGTGTCCACATTCAGTATGAATAACAAAGGTGAACGCTTATTTACTATTGATGATGAATAAAAATACAGTATTCAGAATGAATAATAAAACAATCAGGATGAATAATACACAAATTCATGATTCATGTATTATTAATCATGAACCCTATATTATTCACCTTGAATGTTGTATTATTCATCCTGAATGATACATTAATCATGATGAATAATATATGAATGACCCGTGAATGTGTGGACACATGATACACTCTCTTTTGTTTCCGGATTCACTACTGAAATTTGGTTTAATTCATTATAAATATGTATGCGCATCCCTGGGTGTCCACATTCAGTATGAATAACAAATATGAACGTTCATTCATCATTCATGATGAATAATACAATATTCAGTATGGATTATGCAACATTGAGGATGAATAGTACGCGAATTAATGAATCGTGTATTATTCATGAAAAATAATACATGAATGACCCGTGAAGGTGTGGAGACGTGACACACTCTCTTCTGTTCCCGGGTTCACAAACGAAACTCGATAGGTTCTCGATTCGTCTCGATGGGTGTTGGGTTACGGTGATGAAGAACACAATGTCTTACGATGTTGAAGAAAGTATTGAAGAAGGTGACGTCGAGTTACGAACTTACGGTGTCGACGTGATGTACACACTTGAACATACACAAATATTCATAATGAATATAACAAATATATAACATTTCACATAAAAAATAGTTAAAACAAAAAAAACTATATCGAGATGAATGTCATATCGAAGAGCACGAAATTCTTTTTTTTTTTATGTAATTCGTTTGATTAAAGTTTTAGTAATTTTTAAGATAATTTATTTTAAACTTTAACTGAGTAAAAAATTTTAATTAAGAAAGAAAAATAAAAAGTCAAATATGATAGGCGTGAGTTTAAACTATCTTGCATTTTTTTATCTCTAATCATCTTAATTAACATTTTTAATTAAAAACTCTATTTAATAAGAGTTGTTGGATCATTCAATAGAGATGGAGGCGAGATTCGTCTTCACATAGACAATAAAAATTGAGTTTTCATTTAAAATTTCCTCTATATATATATATATATAATATAAAATTACAATGACATATATTTTCCATTAACAAATCTAAATAAATTGAGAAAAATTTAACTACGAAAATTGATGATCCGTATTTATGACGGCACGTTAATTGAAATAAGACGTTGTAGCTATAGATTTATACACGTATACATGTCTCACCATTTCGATTATTAATGAAAGATGAAAAAACGATTCAAAATAATTTAAGAGTGAATTGTGGATTTGGTCCTTCTGGTTTTGTGATTTCTTTGACCATGGTCCTGATTTAATGTTTTTGTGGATTTGGTTCTTGTGGTATTCAATTTATTTTGGTCATGGTTCTTCTAACTAACACTTCCATTAACTTTGTTAAATCAAGGACCATTTTAGTCATTTTGCCTATTTTTTTGTCCTTTTTTAAAATAAATAAAATAAGACATTATTGTATGATTTAATTGTTTAATTTTTTTATAATTAATTATATTAAATACGATTTAATTTTATTATTTTATTGTAATTGTGAAAAAATATATAGTTTTATTGTTTTAATGTAATTAAAATTTCAATTTAAACAAATCAGATCATAAAACTATATCTTATTTATTTAGATCGAATAAAATAAAATATGGTTTTATGATTTGATTTATTAAATTAAAATTTTAATTAAGTTAGAGACGATTTAATTATATTGTTCTTTTACTATCATTACAACAAACAAACTTATTGTTGATATTTTAACACCAAAAATCATTGAAAACCGTTGAGAAATGAACTATAATTTTATCGTCTTAAAATTAGAAGCTCCAATTTTCATATTATTTTTCAGTCAAAAACTCAAAATCAATTTTCATATTGTTTTTAGTATGATAAAATTAAAGTTCATTCCTCAACGGGTTTTAATGATTTTTTTGTGTTAAAATATCAACAATAAGCTTGTTTGTTGCAATGATGATAAAAAAACAATATAATTAAATCGTATTTAACTTAATTAAATTTTTAATTCAATAAATCAAATCATAAAACCATATTTTATTTTATTCGCTCTAAATAAAATAAGATATAGTTTTATGATCCGATTTATTTAAATTGAAATTTTAATTATATTAAAACAATAAAACTATATATATTTTTCCACAATTACAATAAAATAATAAAATTAAATCGTATTTAATATAATTAATTTAAAAAAATTAAACAATTAAATCATATAATAATGTCTTATTTTATTTATTTTAATATCGTTATATATATATATATATATATATATATATATTTATATACATGTGTGTAAAAATATTGTTTATATTTTTCTTATAAAAAAGGACAAAAAATAGATAAAATGGCTAAAATGGTTCTTGATTTAACAAAGTTAATGAAAGTGTTAGTCAGAAAAACCATGACCAAAATAAATTGAATACCACAAGGATCAAATCCACAATAAACATAGAATGAGGACCATGGTCAAAGAAATCACTAAACCACAGGGACCAAATCCACAATTCACTTATAATTTAATTTTGTATAACTTTGATCAAAACAAGTTCTCTTTTGTCCTTCATGTTGTAGCCCAGTGGTAAGGTAACATACTGGGGGGTCAGTGGATGGTATCCCTGACTACCTAGGTTCGAACCCCGTGGTGAGCATCCTGTAACATCCATGATCATGGGTTTGTCACATAGTGGTACCCTTAATTGGGTTGGGTCGTGATCGACGGGGATTAATCGGGTGACACCCTTAAGTGGGAGCCCGGATAACCCAAGAACGTGTGCATGTGTTAACTTGCCGTTCAAAATAAAAAAACAAGTTCTCTTTTATCCTTATCGGTAATTATAATGGGGATTATTTAAAATATTCATCAGTAATAAAATAAATCAATATGAAAAGGCCATCAGTATTTCACAACGATAATTAATATACAAACTAGGATTGAGAAATTAGGAATGTTAGAGCATCCACAATCATGGACCTCTTAAGAGGTTCATGGCTTTACCACATCAACTTTCTCTTTCTGTCACATTAATTTTCTATTTCCTACATATTTCATAAATCTTTCATACCCAATCATGAACCGGTCCATGATTAATTTAATAAAAAAATATAATAATATAAAATTATAATGATAAAAGAAAAACCTAAAATCTAGTTTATTATTATTATTTTAGAGTTGGGGCCACTTTTTTAAGGAAAGAAACGGTTCTTCTGCAAGGACCGATTCATGCCATGTGACCAAGAACCACTTCCTCTCAAAGGGTAATTTTTTTCTTGAAGCAGTCCATGGTGTTCATGGACTTCCACCATGGCACCATTGTGGATGCTCTTATATTGCATTGTTTAATTATTAAATAAAAAAAATTAACATTTTTTTTTACTAAAACAAGTTTTAACCTGAAATTACATATTTACACTTGTAATAATCGTCACAACATATTTTTAGAATTGGTACGCCCCAATATTTATTTCTTCCAACTGATGTGAACTTATATACACCTTTATATATCAAACTGAATACGTATGAATATGTATTGAAACATTAAACCCTTTACCCCGAATGTTTACGGTAAACACTTACCAATAAAATTCAACATTATCACTTATTTTATCTGGTAAAATTCTAATCTATAAAACGACAATGTATGCATCAATTTAGTCGGTAAATGCTTACTGGATAAGAATCATTACCCTCATTTACCATGTAAGATTTTTCTCGGTCCTTGGCATATTCATACACTAAGGTGGCGTTTGGTTCGTGGAATGAAATTCGATGGAATTGGAATTCATCAAGGAATTTGACTTTGAATGAATTGGAATTGGAATTTGATGGAATTTGACCACGCATAAAGGTATCTGGCAAGGACCGAGAAAAATCTTACTTAGTAAATGAGGGTAATGACTCTTATCCAGTAACCATTTACCAATTAAATTGATGCATACATAGTCGTTTGGTAAACTGCCTAAAGTTAATCCTAATAATTAAAATGAATAATTAAATTATATATTTAGTTCACGATTAATTTTATAATGTTCATTGGACAGTTACACATTTATAGAATAAAATAAAATCAAAAGTTACAAATTTATAGAATAAAATAAACTAAAAAGTTACAAATTTATAGAATAAAATAAAATCAAAAATTACAAATTTTATAAATTTATAAAATTAAAACACATATATATATATATATATATATATAAAGATAATAATAATAATAATAATAATAATAATAATGATTTGATTATTTGCAATTTAATGATTGGATTGGAAAACAAGGTAGGACTATTTGCACCTTTTTGGTGCAAACAGCACTCCCCTAATTTTATAATATTGGACAGTTGGAATTAAGGAATAAGGACCACTTTTTGATGGTGAGGACTAGGTATCTGTATTTGTTCTAAAATATATATACATCAATTTTGTAGAATTACATATTTACCCTTCAATAATCATCTCAAAATACCCATATATAGCAATAATATGCATAAATTTTGTCATCACTGAGATGAATTTATACATGTCTCATGATTAACTAACAATCAAAGTTATATCTAAAGTAAATCTGTTATTTCCGAACAAATTATTTATTTTATGATATTATTTTTGATTAAACTAAAAATATACCCTCGCAATGCAGCGTGTTTCTGAAATCTAGAACTCGAACCCTTGATCATTATTCATACTTTTTGTTAGTATTTTTTTATTTTATTTTACGATTTTGAGAAACCTCGATTTAAAACAAAAATATATTTTAGTTTAGTTTAATTATGGTTTTTTATAAAAAATAATAAGGGTCAAAAAATGTTTAATTTAAATGATAACTATATTTAAGATATTTTATATTTAAAATTAAAAAGATAACGTACTTCAATAAAAAAAGTAAAAATAAGGTGTTTTATCTCAATTTTTTCTATATTTATCGGTTAGTTATATCAATAGTTAAAATTTTTAGATATTTTAGAAAATAAAAATAAATGTTTATCTGCAGTTAGTTACACGAATTCAAACATTGAGCTTTTATAAGCTGTACTTATATTTAATCAATTTGCACTTTTGGATTTTAAGTAATATGCATTAATAAGTGGTATCTAATGCATAAATATTAGTTTTTAAGAGTTTAGCTTAAATGCTTTATAATATAATATAGATATATTATTAAAATTCAAAATTACAAGTTAATGAAACATAATTATAACTTATTAAAGTTCCATATTTTTATTTGTATAACTAACTGCAAATAAACATATTAATTACAGGATAAACAGTATGAGATAAACTACTTGTTTTATTTATTTTTTTAAATATATTTATTAGATCAATGCAAGTTTTTATAATATATATATATATATATATATATATATTAGTTATGAGATTATAACTAATATAGATATAAATATATTAAGAGCAAACCATAAAATAAAAAATAAATATTGATAATAGTAATATTGATCAAATCGTCTAATAATTATAAAAAATAAATATTAAAAATAGTAGATAATATTGATCAAATTGTCCATTAAATATAAAAACCAAATATTTATATTAATAAATGGGTATCTATTCCACAAATAGATCATGATGTGAGATACTGTGCTTGGATACATTATATCAATGTATTAATTATGAAATTGTAAATTAAGTAATTAGCTTTAATTAGTTGTATTTTGTGCTTAAAATGTTATAATTAAGAATTTTTTATATTTTTTTATAATATAGTATAGATAATGAAAATAGTTTATACATATTTACCCTAAATGGGTTGTATGAGGAAAAGTCATATACATTAAAGTTAAACGTTTATTGTTCTATGATACTATTTTTTTTTCCTAAAAAAATGGAGATAGTTTATACGGCAAATTATATTATAAAGGAATAATAGCTATATTAAATTCTTATTTTCCAAACATATATATTTTTAAAGAAATTTTATATAAATGAAATTTGACATATTTTTTAAAGAAGGGTTCGTAGAATTGCAAATTTGAGAACTATAAAATCTTTTTTTTTTTTTTTTTTGAAGAAAAAGAGAACTATAAAATCTTAAATTGACATTTTAAAATTATAAATCATCAAATATGTTTTAAAAAATATATATATGTCGTGTAAAGTAAAAACAAAATAAAATACATTTTCCATGTAGAATTTCTCCTCAACTATAATCTTTATTGGCCGGTTGGAAGGAGGAGTATATATATATATATATATATATATATATATATATATATATATATATATATATATATAGTGTTTGGTTCATTTGAGAAATGATAAATATGTGAGAAATAGAGAAGTAATCCTAACCATTCATATTGTCAAGATCGGATTTGACTAGTCAAATATTGCGGCTTTGACCGGTCAAAAGTTGGAGTTATCCCAAAAATAGAAGAACAATTTCGTAAATTTTACAAAACACAAAAGTTGTGTTCATATATGAACATGTATAATTCACATATGAACTATATGTTCATATATGAACCAGTGCAATTCACAACTGAACTCTTTTAACTGATTCATATATGAATCTTTGTGATTCATATATGAATATGTATGAATCACAAAGATTCATATATGAATCTGTATGAATCACAAATATTCATATATGAACCTTTGTGAATCACAAAGATTCATATATGAATCAGTTGAACTAATTAACAGATTCATATATATATATATATATATATATATATATATAGGGGTTAAATCATGTGAAAACCAAAAAAAGGTTGAGAACCGTGAAAACCGATCTAAGCCGTAATTTGGTTTTGATCATGTGGTTTAAATTAAAAGTTGTTTGATTTCTAGTTCATTTCAAAATTGCATTGCCTTTAATGACCATAGATTAAAATTAATTAATGGTTTAAATCAGTTTTCACGGTTTTCAACCTTTTTTTAGTTTTCATTTGATTATCGTCCTATATATATATATATATATATATATACCTTAAATGGTAGTATGCGAAACAAGTGGATATTCAAGAAACCATAATAGGAAAGTGGGAAGTCAAGTAGAGAGAGAGAGAAAGAAAGAAAAAGAGATGAGAGAGAGAGAGATAATGTGAAACACACGAAAGAATGTCAAAATGAAGGATGCTTAAATGGATTTGTAGTTATAAACAAGAGGAAAAAGTGTTATGTGTCGTCATCGAATGTAATCGCAAAATGATTGTCAAGTCCACACGTATCGTTTGAAGAGACCCATTAGTATTATTGCCCACCTAACGTTTTTTTTATCAAATCTTATGTTTGTATACGTGGCAAAATTGAGTCATGGGTCGGCAACTAAAAACTGGTTTGGATACGTAAATATGGGTCGGGTTCGATTGACCAACCGAAACCTTCTTAATTTCGTAAACCAACATTTTTAATATGACTTCCAGTTCTCCCTTTTTTGCTTTATTTTAACATATGACTTTTTAACTTGTTATTTATTTTCTTCATTTTACACTTAAATGTACAAATTTTTGTTGGCCGTTGTTTGACAAATAAGTTAAGCTAACTTATTTTCTGGGTACATGTATGGATAGACATAAGCTAACTTTTTGATAAGCTACTTGAAATAGTTTATAAAGAGTTTTTTTTATTCCAATTGTGCTCTCATTAATATTCATTATTATATATTAACTATTAATTATAAATAAATATTAATTATTAAAATTTATTATTATTATTAACTAATAAATATTTATTAATATCATCTAAAAATTAGAACATAGATTTTAATTATACATTGATATTAATTTTTAATTATTTAAAATTATTAATAATTATATCAAATTTTTTTAACATTGATTAATATATTTTAGTTATCAATTATTATTTTTGTAATTATTATTTGATTATTTTTTCCATACTATATGTAACAATTATTTAAAATCATAAGTTAATGTAGATTTTTTTTTTAAATTTCGTTTAAAATTCAAAATTTATCATATATATAATAATAAACTTCAAATTCTTTTAATTAACATATTATATTATTTACTACTTTATTTGTATTAATTAATTATATTATTATAAATTTGTTTTAATTATATTATTAAATATTTTAATTGATTATTTTTTGGTAATTTTAAATGTTTATGAGCTAGTTTTTACCAAATGTGACTTTTTCATCAGTTAGCTTATTAGCTACCAGCTAGCTTATCAGTCACCAACTAACTTATCAGCTACCAACTACCTTATCAGTTATCAGCTAGTTTATCAATCATAGCCTTGATATTTATTCCTCAAACCTTTTAGAGATGTGTTTAAGTATAGAATTTTTAATTTCTTTTTTATTTTCTGTAGTGTATTAGAGCATCTTTAACAATTTCCTAAAATTTCTCAAAAATAGAGAAGTAAAAGTCAAAATCTCAAAAAAAAAATTACATCTATCTCCAACAGATTCTTCATTTTGGAGAATCAAACATTAATTATAATATTAAAATATTACATTCATATATTAAAATATTATTTCTCTCTCCTAAATATCTACTTTCCAAGTTTTCTATTGGTGCTTCTAACTAGTAATCATTTTTGGAGAAAAACTTTTTATCTCTCCTACTTTCTTCATTTTGGGGATAGTTATGAAGAAGCTGTTGGAGCAAAAATATAGCTTAAAATCTCCATTTTCCCTATTTTCTTCATTTTAGAAAAACTGTTAGAGATGCTCTTATAATACAATAATCAACTTGTATAATTTTGTTAAACACTCTGTTTAATAGCTTAGTTTTTGAACTGAAATCTAAAATTCTTATTTATGATTTTATTTTGTTCTTCAATTTACATTCCTTATCATCATGAATTATAGGCATCATCCTCTTTTTGCTCTTTTACTTTGATAACTATACAAAATTGTATTCAATAACTTTGATTATTTAATGTTCTTTTACTTTTATTTTTTAAATAGTTTCTTCTATGATTTTTCTTTGATCATTTAATAGAATTTAACTTTTTTTTTTATCATTGTTGATTATGCTATATATTTGCAAAACTTTTAATTTTTAATGTTATCGTTTTTTAATGCGAAAGATTCATAAAAACTCTTGTTGATTGTACACAAAATATGATGTGTCCCACTATAACATTTGAATCAGATATTTCAAATGTCAAAAAAGAAAAAAAGAAAAGATTAACACTTTGATCAAAATCAAGAGTGATTGATCGATTTATTATCAAATAGATGTCAAAATATAGTACAAAAAATATATAATAATTAGTATATATAGAAATTAAGGGCCAAATTTAGTTTTTTTTTTTTTTTGGCATAGGGCCTCCAAAATCTCAGCACTTACCCTAATACTAGAAATATCGGATTCAACAACATATGTATAAGATCAACATATTATTATCGGTTTATATATATATATATATAGGACGATAATCAAATGAGAACAAAAAATAGGTTGAAAACCGTAAAAACCAATCTAAACCATTGATTAATTTTAATCCATGGTCATTAAAGGCAATGAAAATTTTGAAATAAATTGGAAGTGAAACAACTTTTAATTAAAACCATGGGATCAAAACCAAATTACGGCTTAGATCAGTTCTCACGGTTCTCAATCTTTTTGTGGTTTTCACATGATTTAACCCATATATATATATATATATATATATATATATATATATATATATATATATATATATATATAGGGGTCATTCAAGGGAGAACTCGGTTATTTGTGATAACCGTGAGATCCAATCTTAACCATACATTATTAATAATCAATGACTATTATTAAAAATGTTAATTTTGGTAATTATCCATTAATTTCCAAAAAAATAAAAAATAAATTTATTGATAATATTTAGGGGTAAATTAGTCTTTTTGTAAATCTCTCTCACCTCTCACATCTCTCCTCTCTCCGTCGAACCTTACTCCGGCCAAACTTATTCCGGCGTACACCAATGTGATACCCAAGAACTTCTAACAATAAGACCAAAACCGACTGTGATACACAATGTGATACCCAAGATATATACATGATGCACCGTGTGATACCCCAAGACACACGGTGTTAATATATATATATATATATATATATATATATATATATATATATATATACTAGATACAAAAAAGAAACAAACTTTGATACACGTTGTATCACATTATGCAAAATATTGTATCACTATGGAGTGGCAACAAAGAATATAGATACAAACAAAAAATATTGTGATATATCAATATTGTGATACATTGTGATGTCCTTGGTAAAACCCATAAATACACTGTGATTCATCTGAATCAAAAAAAAATGAACAAAAACAACTTTGGGAAACCAAGCGAAAATTAAAGAATTGATTAAATTATACATATTACAATTTATTAAAATCAAGCATTTAGCATGTAGAAGCTAGGGATTGTATTAATGATGAATATGTTCTGATATAAAGCTATGAAGATGGAGACATTTTGTAATCCTAGATAACAATGTAATTAAGATGACATTAACAATTTCAATAAATCTTACTTTTATTTCCAATCACAGAATCAATGTACAATTATGCTCTCAAATTTTCTGTAACATCCGGAATTTCAGGTAAGTATAAGACTTTGTTAATCTTATGATTTTGTGTTTAACGAAGTAGAACTTATATGCTTAATTTCTATTTGTGCGTAAATGTTGTTTTTGGTTTTGTTTGGAAGTTTTTGAGCAACTTGGGAAAACAGTGAGTTACGCGACTTACGTCGCGGGTGCAAGTCGCGGCACAAGCCGCGTAACCCACTGGAGTGCATCTCTCAGAGAAAGCGGGCTACTTACGCCACAGGTTGCAAGCCGCAACACAAGTCGCGGGGTGACCTGCAGGTCCCCAAAACCCCCCTTTCTCTCGGTTTCAAATCACAAAAACACACACAAACGTTTTGGAAGGCGATTTTTAGGGTTTTAAGCTACTTTCTTCCTCTTGCTACCTTAGAGCATTGATTTCAAAGTGTTTGGGTGGTTACACTTCATTTATTGAGCTTCAACCTACCTTGGAGAGCATTTGTTGGAGTAGATTCACGAGATTCAAGTTCTATCACTTCCATCCAACTTCTAGGGTTTTAATCGAAAACCTAGATTGTGAGTTCACTAATCCTTTGTTAAAAACTAGATACACATCATAATCTACTACTTTCTATCATCTTGCATCCTACTTGAAACATTCATATTATATGCTCAAGTATTTGGGGTTTTCTTTATGAAACCATATTTATTTGTATCATGCTTCGAGTTATTGGGATATGTATATGTGTATCTTGTTATGGAGATGATATCTTATTTGGGACTTCATTTTATGGGTCAAGACTACATGATTAAATTGTGGTCATATCGATATTGTTATGGACTTCACACTAAATGGCTGGTATTATTGTACCCATAGTTGGTATGGAAAATATTCTTGGTCATATCGTGCCTTGTGGCCTACTAATAAACTATGTTGGACGAACCAAGTCAGTAGACACTAGGAGGATGTAGTATTGGGTGCCACCGTGTGGGTATGTACCTAGACCTCCGCCATTCGGGGTAATGCCATGGTTGTAGTCCTCGGATGTGTCGGGCCTTTCGGATGTCACTCGTGGTAGTTGGCATCAAGGTATATCGACTCTTTGGGTGGAACTTGATTGGTGCTATGGGTATCCCCTATTGACTCTACATTTAATGAATAATTGATTAACTGCTGATAAGAATTCTATGTGGATTTATATGTTATTTCTTGTACACGCTCACTAGGCTTTTTGGCCTAACACGTGTTTGGTGTCGATGTGTATCTCAGGTTCTAGTGGCACCGTTTCTAAGCAGGTGTAGTTGCTTGAGTGAGAGCTTGGGGAAAATGCACTTGGACATATTTTGGAGAAGATACTTGGGGTTATAGATGACACCCTTTTTGTAATCTCTTTTCTACTTATAGAAATTAGATTTGTTGGTTGTTATTTATTGTCCGTTCAACTACAACTATGATTAAATAGGTTTATATATTTTCCCCATTTTTGGGATGCTCTTGCTAAGGCAATTTATATACTACTTCTCCCATTTGGGAAATTTTTGTTATCACCGTTTTTAGTGTGTTACAAGTTAGTATCAGAGCTTTAGTTTAAGTGAACTAGGTATTGTTTTAGCATATCTACACTTAAGCTTTAGACATTATTGCTTCACTGTCCACTTGGGGTAGAAATCCTAGGTTGGGGAGAGCGTTAGGATTTACGGAATTACACTAATTGAGAATTATGATGACGGTGGCAAGAATTCTTGTGTATGATTCGTTCATAATTTCACTTAGCTACTGCTATTATGAAAGTATTGTTACGTGAGCATACTTGATTTAATGTTATTATGGTAATTGATGAAGGTAGTTGTACGTATAACGAGTTCAACTTACTTAGCCTTTTCTCAATCTCTTTCTCTCATGTGTGTGACATATATCAATGGTAAACACTCGGAGCAGAGTACCGAATACGCCAGAGGGTCACGTGGAAGTGGAATCCACTGCTGACCGACCTCATGTGGTCGATACCTCTGTGGTACCTCCCATACCCAATATCTTAAGAGGAGGACCCGAACAGATCCTACGTACGAACATTGCAGCTAGCAATGCTATCATGGAGGATGTGACTATGGAGACCAGAATCAGAGATAGCATGATGATGGCCATGAACTCGGCCATGGCTCAACAACAAGAGTTCTTTATGAAGCTTCTGGAAGATCGAGATGCCAGTCACCGACAACCTAAGACAATGGCAGAGAATGTCGTAATGGGGTCGGGTGGTGGACCGGCCGTTGTGGTGACTGAAGATCAAACAGAGAATGGAAGCAAAGGAAAGGTCAAATGTTGCACTTACAAAGCTTTTCTGGGGTGCAACCCTGAGGAGTTCTCGGGTTCATCAAATCCAGTCGTTTGTATGTATTGGCTGAAGGAAGTCGAGATGGCTTTCGAATATAGTGAATGCGATGTCTCGCAACGGGTGAAGTTTGCTTCTCAACTACTGAGGGGTGAGGCCTTGATCTGGTGGAATCTCACACGGTCCGCCCTCACTCCCAAAGTTATGGCCAAGTTAACTTGGCCGATTTTCAAACAAAAGATCATGGACAAGTACTGCAGCGAGCGGTCGTTGGACAAGCTGGAAGAAGATTCATGAATCTGAAGAAAGGGGCTCTGTCCATTACCGACTACTCCAAGCTTTTTCTAGGGAAGTTGAACTTGGTGGTACATATCGTCCCTGATGAGAGAGCTAAGATCAAAGCGTACCAGCATGGGTTGCCGGCCAGGATGAGGACGACAGTGAGGAATGCTAGAGGATTGACCCTTCAAGATGTGATCGAGGAGTCTTTACTGATAGAAGACGATTGTGAGGCAGAGAAAGATGAGAGAGTTGTCGTGGGAGAAAAAAGAAGGTGGGAAGAGCCGTCTGAGGCCATTCGTCAATCTAAGCCATATGTGGGTGGAAAAGCTGGCGATAATCGTCATGAGTCACGATGGTGCCACAAGTGCAAAGTCAAGCACTCTGGCCCATGCAACTCTCGGGTCCTGTCGAGTGTGCCAAGTGCGGCAAGAAGGACCATGCGATTCGGAATTGCCCTATCCGAGGGCCGGTATGTTTTGAGTGTCGGGAACCGGCTCACATAATAAAGGATTGTCCAAAGCTTGTGGGAGGTCACCATGGAGATTCTTTGGGGTTGATGGCAAGGGTCGAGCAACCATCGAGGGCACCAAGCCGCGCCTTTCGGATGACTACCGAAGAGGCAAAGGAGACGGCCGATGTAGTTTCAGGTACGTTCCTAGTAAACTCCTTGCCCACTCGTGTATTATTTGATTCGGGTGCTACGTGTTCTTTTGTATCGGATATATTCTGTAAGCATTTTGTCATCTCTGTTAGTGTCCTTCCCGATGCACTAGTAGTTGAGGTAGCTAATGGAGACCAAGTGATCATCCGAGATTGTTATTGTGACTGCACTCTAGAGATTGATAGGAATCCTTTTGAAGTAGACTTATTACCTATGGCAATAGGTGGGTTCGACGTAGTCATAGGCATAGATTGGTTGACGAGGCATAAGGCTGACATATTTTGCTCCAAAAAGATGATCCAAGTGCCTTTGCCGGGAAGCGGTGTAGTCACCATCTACGGGGAGAAAGGGAAGAGAAGTAACCCTATTATCTCCTCCCTTAAAGCTCGTAAATTTCTTGCGAAGGGTTACCCTTCGTACCTGGCTTACGTGGTTGACGCAAAGAAAGAGAAGAAGTCAGTAGAGGACGTGAAGATCGTGCGAGACTACCCGGACGTATTTCTAGAAGATTTACCCGGGATACCGCCGGAACATCATGTGGAGTTCCGAATTGACCTCACTCTGGGAGTGGCTCCGATAGCTCGTGCACCCTACCGTTTGGCTTCTACCGAGATGCAAGAGATGATGGCGCAACTCCAAAAACTCCTAGAGAAGGGATTCATTCGACCGAGCCCGTCGCCGTGGGAGCACCAGTTTTGTTTGTAAAGAAGAAGGATGGGTCCATACGGATGTGCATCGACTATCGGGAGCTCAATAAGGTCACGGTAAAGAACAAGTACCCTCTACCTCGTATCGATGATCTTTTTGATCAAGGCTTTGTTAATCTTATGATTTTGTGTTTAACGAAGTAGAACTTATATGCTTAATTTCTATTTGTGCGTAAATGTTGTTTTTGGTTTTGTTTGGAAGTTTTTGTGCAACCTTGGTAAAACAGTGAGTTACGCGACTTACGTCGTGGGTGCAAGCCGCGACACAAGCTGCGTAACCTACTGGAGTGAATCTCTTAGAGGAAACGGGCGACTTACGCCGTGGGTTGTAAGCCGTGGCACAAGTCGCGGGGCGACCTGCAGGTCTCCAAAACCCCCTTTCTCTCGGTTTCAAATCACAAAAACACACACAAAAGTTTTTGAAGGCGATTTTTAGGGTTTTAAGCTACTTTCTTCATCTTGCTACCTTAGAGCATTGATTTCAAAGTGTCTGGGTGGTTACACTTCATTTATTGAGCTTCAACCTACCTTGGAGCGCATTTGTTGGAGTAGATTCACGAGATTCAAGTTCTATCACTTCCATCCAACTTCTAGGGTTTTAATCGAAAACCTAGATTGTGAGTCCACTAAACCTTTGTTAAAAACTAGATACACATCATAATCTACTACTTTCTATCATCTTGCATCCTACTTGAAACATTCATATTATATGCTCAAGTATTTGGGGTTTTCTTTATGAAGCCATGTTTATTTGTATCATGCTTCGAGTTATTGGGATATGCATACATGTATCTTGTTATGGAGATGATATCTTATTTGGGACTTCATTTGATGGGTCAAGACTACATGATTAAATTGTGGTCATATCGATATTGTTATGGACTTCACACTAAATGTCTGGTATTATTGTACCCATGGTTGGTATGGAAAATATTCTTGGTCATATCGTGCCTTGAGGCCTACTAATAAACTATGTTGGACGAACCAAGTCAGTAGATACTAGGAGGATGTAGTCTTGGGTGCCACCATGTGGGTATGTACCTAGACCTCCGCCATTCGGGGTAATGCCATGGTTGTAGTCCTCGGATGTGTCGGGCCTTTCGGATGTCACTCGTGGTAGTTGGCATCAAGGTATATCGACTCTTTGGGTGGAACTCGATTGGTTCTATGGGTATCCATTATTGACTCCACATTTAATGAACAATTGATTAACTGCTGATAAGAATTGTATATGGATTTATATGTTATTTCTTGTACACGCTCACTAGGCTTTTTGGCCTAACACTTGTTTGGTGTCGATGTGTATCTCATGTTCTAGTGGAGCCTTTTCTAAGCAGGTGTAGTTGCTTGAGTGAGAGCTTGGGGAAAATGCACTTGGACATATTTTGGAGAAGATACTTGGGTTTATAGATGACACCTTTTTTGTAATCTCTTTTCTAGTTATAGAAATTAGATTAGTTGGTTGTTATTTATTGTCCGTTCAATTACAACTGTGATTAAAAAGGTTTATATATTTTCCCCATTTTTGGGAGGCTTTTGCTAAGACAATTTATATACCACTTCTCCCATTTAGGAAAGTTTTTGTTATCACCGTTTTTAGGGTGTTACATTTTCTCTCTCTAACAAGAACACGTATGTCACAACGATTAGGATCTCATCTAAAACTTACGTCTACACGCACACCAAAAACAACAAACCTATTTATACAAAGAACTAAAACACACACGCTACTAGAAACGCGCAAGCTACAAAACTCTTACACAACTAGACTTTGACTTTCACTTGAGAGTTGACTTTGAGCTTTGACTTGCTTGAACTTTGATCTTCAGTCTTTATGATCTTGTATCCAACAAATATGTGCACTAACAATCTCCCCCTTTGGATTCAAGATCATCTCAAAATATTTTGCAATTCAATCTCCTCCTTTGATAGTCTTTAACAAATTTATCTCCCCCTTTGAGAAACTTTAGCAGAATAGATATTGAAGCTCAGTCTCCCCCTTTATACTCAAAACAATCTTCACAATTTTCTGTATTCTCCCCAAAGCCTGTCTTCAAACAAAGTAACAATCTTCCCCAAGGTTGTAAAAACCTCTTTCAGACATTGGAAATAAATTATCTTCAGGTTTCGCTCAATCCGCTTCAGCAAAAATAGTCTTCAAAGAAATTTTCTCTAAAATCAGCTTGCTTTTGGAATTCTTTGAACTTTCTATGAAAACTTTGAATAGTCTTTCAGTAAACTTTCTTTCACAACCATTTCTTGAACATTTCTCCCATCTTTAACATTTCTTACTCAAACATTTCTACAACTCTTCTCCCCCTTTTTGATGATTGGAACATTGAAATCATCAAAACTTTACAAGAAATGTCTTTGATCTGATCTGATCACTGATCTTTCATACCGAGCCTCTGACCATTTATCGATCCAAAAAAGATATTCATCCTAATCTTTGCAAATTCAGACAAATTATGAGTGTAACACCTGAATCAACAAATGAGTCAGTTAAGATGTCTGTCAGTAACACGAAGTCACTATGTGTAACGAATACACAATGAAAAGGTTCTTTTGTGATGTTCACTCCCCTAGGTCTTCCATTCAATCATCGAAACACCACAAAGGAATTTCTATGAACGTTATGACAAGAAAACATATTCCTTGTGTGTTCGTGCAAGTGTTTGAAAGAATTAAGCAAAGATGATTGCTTTTTATTAGGCTCAAAATTGTGTAAACCATTGAGACAACAACAGTTAAACACATACTCGATTGTGCATGATCGAAGTGCGAAGGTGGGATAGACTTCCTTCTTTTTCAATATCCAGATTTTCCAAATGAAAACCAGATATATTATGTGTTGCGTCCCCTTTGAAATATGAAACATTTTCTTGTTGAGAAGAAAATGAGTAGCTGGTGGGGTTTTTATCAACAGTTGGCATGGGCTAGTTGCCTATTTCAATAATGTTCACGAAGAATTGTGAAACACTAGTAATTTGGCTGCCCGACTCAGAAAAAGTTGGTGCAGAGTTTGATATTCTTTAACTCTGTTCTCTCACCCTCTTTCTTTTCAATCATTCAGCTCGCTTCTAACCAAACTCTCATTTTCATTTTACCTCATCACATAACCCACACTTAGTATTTGACTCCTCACACATTCGATCACTCAAGGATTAACTTCTTGGGTAGGAAACACTCGTTAACGTGAATCCATAGAAGTTTCATTTAAGTCCTTACACAATGAACTGTTAAACCCATTATTCTAGTTGATAGATTAACACACAACACAATATAAATCAAGAGATATAAAGATCAGAAAAGCATACCACAATCCCTTGAATAATCAGTTAAACCTTGTGTGTTTTTGAAACCTTGAATACAGAGAATACGGCTACCTTACTAATATGATAATTGTGATTATAGGTGGTTCACCCTAAAACCTAATAAATAAAAACTATTTATACATAGGCCTAATGTCTATAATCACAAATGATTTTGTAAGAAAAGATTATGTAAATAACTGATATGGTTCTTATTTTATCTCTCCTACTAGAACTGCAACTAACCTATTAGGACCCAACTACCAGTGGGTACCAAAAGCTAAATCTGTGTTGCAGGCACCCAAAGTTTAAGGGGGAGAAAGAACGTCGACTTCTTATTACTACAGATCAGGACTCTTGCTTAAGTGTCAAAGAATGTTGACTTCTAGACAATACAGTCTAGGACTCAGACTTAAATGTCAAAGAGTTTGACTTCTGAATTTACTTTAATCCTAGTACTTCAGAACTCTGTTTCATGACTAAGGATTATGCACATATTAAGGGGGAGCTTATATGTTTAATATTTCTACTGATATATTTTTCTGATTTAACTGACTTTTTACAGGTATCAAGGGGGAGGATATTTGAGTTTTGTCAAAGTTACTTTTTTAAACATATTCATTTCAGGGGGAGTTAAGGATTCTGATTTACAGGTATATATTTCTAATCCTTAGACTCTATCACTTGTTGAAAGAAAAACAACTTTCACTAGTGAAAAATGGTTTCTTAAATGTTCAAACCACTTCCTATTCTTCAAAGATTTTCATGAATTGTGAAGTGTGATTTTAAATGATTTTTGGGAGCTTAATTGTCAAAGAGCTTAAATGCCAACCTATTTTAGTTTGAGGGGGAGAATAGCATCGTCAAACACTTTTGTTTTGACTTCTCCAAAATCTTATTCTTCATGTAACTGTATTCCTTTGTGCTTTCATGTACAAATGACTGTTGAACAACACGTTCTTTTAGGAAAATACAAGGGATTCAGTGTGAGAGATTAACAGAACTTCCATGGATTCACGATAACAAGTGTTTCCTACCCAGGAAGTATTCCCTGAGTGATTGAGGGGAGAGGGGTCAAAAGATTTGAGTGATGGTGTGTGAAGAGGTAAAATGGAAAAGAGAGATTGGTTAGATGTGAGATTTAAAAGATTAAAAGAAAGAGGGTGAGAGAACAGAGTAAAAGAATATCAAACTATGCACCAAACTTCTTTCTGAGCCGGGAAACCACATAATCTGATTGGTTCACATTCTTTGGTGACCATCATTGAAAAAGGCAACTAGCCCATGCCATCTCTTGCATACAACCCCACCAGCTACTCATTCTTTTCTAAAAAAGAGAATGTTTCACATTTTCTGGGGAAGCAACACATACGCTATTGGTTCTTCATTTGGGAGATACTAATATTGAAAAAGAATGAAAGTTGCCCCACCTTCGAACCCTTTCTCATGCACATTGAGTCTTTGTATAATTTGTTGCCGTCTCAACAAGTTTACATACTTTGAGCCTACATTAAAAAGCAATCATCGGTGCTTAATTCTTTCATACACATGCACAAACACACATAAATTTGTTTTCTGTCAGAACGTTCATAGATAACCATGTGTTATTCGATGATTGAATGGAAGTCCTGGGGAGCCAACATCAAAACCAACTCCTTATATAGTAACTTTGTGTTACTCAGTAACTTTGTGTTACTGACAGGCATTTTAACTGAGTCATTTTTTGATTCAGGGTTACCATATTTCTTTTTATTTGAATCTGAAAAGATTGAAATAATCACTTTCTCCATTTGGAGAGACTGCTCTTATTTCCACACAGGGATCCGTACATGAAGACAGTGCTAAATTGGAGTCTATAAAGACAAGGGGGAGATTGTTTTTGATATGTTTTGATGATGATGATTCTCACCACTCATCAAAAAGGGGGAGAATAATCAAAAAGGGAGAATATAAAAAGAGAAAGATTATAACTGAAGACTGCTGAAAAAATCGAAGTTATCAAAGTGTCTGAGCTACAAGATGACTTCATTTAAAGAAAGAGAAAGATGAAGACTGTAACGTCATATCAGATACAACTTTCAAACGTCATATCCGAAGATATCTGAAGTTTTCAAGAAAAGTGAAGACTCGAAGACTATTGCCAAATTTTTTTTAATCTTGAATCCAAAGGGGGAGATTGTTGGATCATAAATTGTATTCAAGATTAAAAGTTAAAGTTCAGGGTTCCAATTGTAATAAGTTAATAGTTATTATTAGTTGGGCCCAAGACCATTAGGCATTAGGACTAAGTATAAATAGTTTTTATTTATTAGGTTTTAGGGTGAACCACCTATAATCACAATTATCATATTAGTAAGTTAGCCGTATTCTCTGTATTCAAGGTTTCAAGAACACACAAGGTTTAACTAATTATTCAAGGGATTGTGGTATGATTTTTTGATCTTTATATCTCTTGATTTATACTGTGTTGTGTGTTAATCTATCAACTAGAATACTAGGTTTAACATGAACTCATATAATCCTATAAGAACATGTTGCTCCAAAAATGGTTTAACTTTGAACAGTTAAAGCACAAAAAATACATGTCAGATGTAGGTATGTTCTTGAAAATAATCGTGAAGTTTTGAGCATTTTAATCATTGAAGATATTTCAAACAAGTATATAGAAATGAATGAAATGAATACAAGAAACTTGTTTGAAAATCTGACATTGTAATAAGAAGATCAGAATCTCTAAATGATTTATCAAGTAAGGCTTAGGTCAGCAAAATTGGATTTTGTCTATACGAAACAAGATATAGACATTCTTGAAAGAATGGTTCAAAATGAAATCAACGCTCAAAATTCTTTGAAGCTCAAACGGGGTGTCTTACCATCAAAAATTTGTTTCAATTTAGAGACATGGTAAGAACAAATTCAAAAATATTAAACCGATGTGTATGAATACTTGACAGTATATGGAAAAGATAATACACAAGTATTAATCTTTGGAAACACACGGTTTATTAATCAATGAAGCACAAATTATATGAAAACATTTAAAATCACACTTCTATATTCATGAAATATTTTTAAGAATCAAAAGTAGTTTGAACATTTAAGAACATGTTTTCATATCTGAAAGTTGTCCATCTTTCAGATACGTATGAGATTAAGATTAGAAATAAACGTTTTGGCTCAGTCTTAAATCTCATCAAGTAAACTCTAAGTCATAACATATACGATCGTTTAGGATTTCTCTCAAATATGTAACAGGTCACAAAGTCGTCAAAGTGCAAAGCTTTATTCACAACACTTTATTAAAAAGTAAATGACATAAAGCAGTAAAACTTTGAATGTACGATTTCTGATCAGATGTAATTAGAAGTCATATTCAGTACTCCTTATTCTTAGTCTTACTCCCCTTGCATTTATGCATCAGAAAAATTTATCAGTGAAAAACATGTAAACTCCCCCTCAATTGGATGTAGATAATCTTTTCATCTTCTCTCACTCCCCCTGAATTCATGAACATACCTTAAAGTGCAGATATCTTTCAGATTAAAATAAAGAAATGAAGAAAAATAAAACAACGAAATCTTTAGTAGGTAATCACTGATTATGTCTTGAGTTTTAACATACCAAGTTTAGAAACGAGAAAATTAAATCTCTTTTCGTCGAGAGGCTTGGTAAATAAATCTGCAAGTTGGTAATCAGTGTTTACAAAATAAAGTTCTATTGTACCTTTTTCGACATTGTCTTCGATAAAGTGATATCTTACGTTGATGTGTTTGGTCTTTGTATGCTGCACAAGATTCACAGATATTGCAATGGCGCTCTTAGAGTCAAAGTATATCGGGATCTTGTTAAATTTGAAGCCATAATCTCGTAGTTGTGTTCTTATCCACAAGACTTGAGAACAACAACTCGCAGCAGCGACGTACTCTGCCTCAACCGTTGATGTGGAAACATAAAGTTGTTTCTTTGATGCCCAACTAATGAGTTTATCGCCTAAGAACTGTATATGCCCCGACGTACTTTTCCTATCCAACATACAACCTACATGATCTGCATCTGAGTAGGCCGTCAGTTCAAAACTTGTATCTTTAGGATACCACAGACCAAGATCTGCAGTGCCCTTCAGATATCTAAAGATTCTTTTGACCGCAGAAAAATGAGATTCTTTTGGATTAGCCTGATATCGAGCACATAGACATGTAGAGAACATTATATTTGGCCTACTAGAAGTTAAATACATCAAAGAACCAATCATACCTGTGTAGGTTCTAACATCGACAACTTTTCCCGAAGGATCAGTGCCAATCTTAGTTCCAGGTGCCATTGGGGTACCAATCGGTGTACAATTTTCCATTTTGAATTTTTTAAGAATATCGAAAATGTACTTTGATTGATTAATGAAAATCCCCGTTGAAAATTGTTTGACTTGTTTAAAGTGTAAAAATCCCAATTCAATCAAGCACAAACAATTCAAGATTTGACATTCAAGGTCTAGAGAGAGAGTAGAGAGAGAATCACAAGTCGTATGTATTTCAAAGTGTAACAATTACAATACTTGACTTCTTACAAACACTCACACAATTACAAGGAATTTATACCTACAACTAAAACACTCACATGCTTATACAACAACTTGACATTACAAGACTTGACTATTTGACTTTACAACACTTAGACTTTTCCTATTAAATCTTGGATACAATTATACACTAACAATCTCCCCCTTTGTAATAAAAATCTGACAATCGTCTTCACCGCTTTGATTCTTCAAACTTTGACTCTGACAACTTTAAACTTTGTAGCTCTGACAATCTTTAGTCTCTGATGCTTTGAAGAATCTTTAAAAGTCTTTCACATTTAGCATCTTTTGAAAATCAACATGTCTTAAACACGAATTTGAATTCTTGAAATTCCTTTGAAACATTTTTGAACTATTGATTGATGAATCTTTCAAAACTTTGAGGAATATTTGATCTCATATCTTCATCTCTTTAATCTCTGAATCATCTTTAGAAAACAAACTTTCTCAATCATCTTGATTTCACTTTGAATCATCTCGGAATGATTTCTTTTCATCAGTCTTGAATGAATTTGAACTTTGTAAATTTCTCCATAAGTCTTTTCACATTATAACTTTGAAATTGAACTTTGTAAACTTTCTCCCCCTTTTTGATGAATTGTGAGAATCAAAATCATCAAAACTCATTTCAATTTCAGCCCAGTCTTTGAAACTTCTCCCCTTTTAAACAAAGTAGAACAGTCTTCATGATCTCTTGTGGTAATGTTTGAACATTCTCCCCCATATGATCTGATAAAGAGCTGTCAATTCATGAATGTATTCATCTGAATCTTTTCAAATTTAGACAAATTATGAGTTGTAACCCCTGAACCAACAAATGAAACAGTTAGGAATGCCTGCCAGTAACACAAAGTTACTGTGTACAACAAATGTACAATTTAAGGAGTTGGTTTGATGGTGACTCCCCAGGATTTCCATTCAATCATTGAAAAACACAAGGTATTTTCTATGAATGTTCTGACAGAAAAACAAATTTTCTGTGTGCTCGTGATTGTGTATGAAAGAATTAGCACAATGATTGTGTTTCGTAAGGCTCAAAGTATGTAAACCACTAAGACAACAATGGTATACACAGACTCAATGTGCATGATGAAGGTTCGAAGGTGGGGCAACTTTCCTTCTTATTCAATATTAGTATCTTCCAAATGAAGAACCAATAACGTATATGCTGCATCCCAGAAAATGTAAACATTCTCTTTTTGAGAAAATAATGAGTAGCTGGTGAGGTATTTGCAAGAGATGGCATGGGCTTGGTGCCTTTTTTAATGTCGTTCATGAAGAATTATGAAACAACAGTTTATGCGGCTGCCCAGCTCATAAAGAAGTTTGGTGCAGAGTTTAATATTCTTTTACTCTGTTCTCTCACCCTCTTTCTTTTAAACATTAAAGCTCACTTCTAACTAATCTCTATTTTCCATTTTACCTCTTCACACACCACTCTCAATCTTTGGACCCCTCTCCCCTCAATCACTCAAAGGAATACTTTCTGGGTAGGAAACACTGGTTATCGTGAATCCATGTAAGTTCTGTTAAGTTCTCACACTGAATCCCATGTATTTGTCCTAAAAAAATATGCGTATCTTAATGATTTTCTTGACATTTAAGCACAAGAAATCATTTGTCAGTATGTGTATGGTCATTAAGAATCAGAATGAAATTTGAGCATTTTAAACATTTAAGATTTCTCAAAACTTTTTTTTATGAATGAATAATCATGAAAGAATAAAAAATGTTTTGAGAATCTGAGAATGATTAAGATCAGATCAAAATTCATGAAGAATAAGATTTTGGGAAATCAAAGACATAGTATGTTTACGATAAACCAAGATCTACCAAATCTTAGAGAGAGAACGTAGAGAGAGAGAGTGTGTGCGCCAAATGTAAACTGATATATTCAAATGAGCTCCAAAGTTACAAAGACAAAGCACCTAAGGGACTTAAATACCCCAAGGCCTAAACAGATACAGATAAGCAAACTAAACACAGTTAAGACCATGGTTAATAAATACATTGATTACTATTCAAAATAGACTTAACAATCTCCCCCTTAGTAATCAATGGCGCTCTTCTCTTTGACAAAGTCGATTTAGTCCAAGCAAAACTTCCAAGTGTCTTAGAGTTGAGCGGAAGATCAACCTCTCATCAATGGTATTCAATGCTTTCTTGAGAGGTTGAATCTCTTCATTCTCGAGCTGAAACAATTCTCTTCTTGTTTCCAAAAATCTTCTTTTAGCGGCTTTTAAACGATGATCCAACTGTAGCTTGATGACTTTCAACGTTCCATCAGAGTAATGATTAATCTCTTCAAATCTTAGGAAGAAATTCTGACCAGAAGCATTCCTGTAAATGACTCCGTATGGATTCTGAAGAATAGTGAATAAAGAATATGAGTCGATGTTTGGCAAGCTACGATCGGGTCTTTGAAGGTTCACCACAGGCTGAAAGCTTTCAACAGCCATCTGAAAGTCAAAAACTCTGTAGAATCTGATTTGGCGTCGAATGAATCTTTTAATCATAAACAATGCTTGAGAGACATCTTCAGTTCTGTGATAAAGATTCCTGAAATGATCGTACAGAAACTCAACGTCATCAATAGATAAATCATTAAAATCAGCCTCCGAGAAAGTATATAAGATGCAATCTCTTCTTTCCACTTCAAATACAGGATACCAGATATGAACAAACTTCTTTATCGAAACGCTGATAACCCGTACTATCAGATGAGGAGAAGAAACAAGATGCTTTCCATGGCGTTGGCATTTGATGAACATCAAGTATTCGTACTGATAATCTGCTGACTCCTTTTCAACACCAAGAATAACATGTATGTTTATCTGTCTTCTCCTAGAAACGAAAATATTACTTTGAGAGTCTTCCAGAAAAGCAGATCTAAGCCTTGAAGCCATATGCCGTTCTTGTAGACTTTGTTGTCTCTACTGTCTAGTCAAAGCCGTACCTTCTTCTAGTATACTCGGAGGGACCACAGGTTCAGAAGAAGGAATATCTGCTTGAGCTCTTGACGACTGGCCAACTTCAAATGTACTTGAGGGAGCAGTGGTAGTCGGAGTTGTATCAACAACAAGACTAGAAGTAACTGGAGTAGCTTCAGGAATCTCATCTTGTGAAGGAAGGTCTACGTACAAAGTGTTTGTGATTTCTTCATCCTTTGCGTGAAGATAGAAATCATTCTGTTCAGTATCAGATAATACAATAATATCCTCGTACTCCTCTTCTTTCACTTTGCAGAGCTTTTCGTATCTGATGTCATCATCGTCATCTGAGTTGATCTATATGAAGTTTGCAAAGAAAGATCTCATGTCGTTTGCTGCTTCAAAATCATCTAATTCATTTGTCACTGGTGTAGAATCAGGATCAACATACACAACGATCTGCATGTTATTCTCTATGTTCTGTTCAGAAATATTCAACACATTAGACATGGCAGACAAATCAACATTTTCTGTCATATTGTTTACAAGATCTTCAACACTGCAGTCTTGAACATTATCAGCATTCTTTTCTCTGTCAGCCACCTCATCTTGAGTTTGATCTTCTCTAGCTGAAGAACTCTCCACCCTTTGTCTCTTAGACATCTACCCCTCATGACCTTGATGATCTAGATCATCTTGGTCATGTCTTCTTTTATGAGACAGACCTGCTTCAGTTCTGCAACTCTGTTCATGAAGATCAAACCTGTTAGATAAATCAGTTAAGGATTGAGTCATGAGAGATAGACCTTCTTTGATATCAGAAAAATTTGTTCGAGCTTCAGATCTGAAAGAAATGAACTCGTCAGACAAAGCAGAAATCCTTTCAGATGCAGAAGAAGAAGCTGGAGCCGGAGTTGCTTGAAAGTTTCTGAGCAAAGAGATCAAGTCTTGATTCTGTTGATCTGGCGGAGACATAGAAATAAGACGAGCATACAACAAATCATAAAGCTCAGAGACCGGAATATCATGAATAGTGTTAAACCCAGTATTCTAGTTGATAGATTAACACACAACACAATATAAATCAAGAGATATAAAGATCAGAAAATCATACCACAATCCCTTGAATAATCAATTAAACCTTGTGTGTTCTTGAAACCTTGAATACAGAGAATACGGCTAACTTACTAATATGATAATTGTGATTATAGGTGGTTAACCCTAAAACCTAATAAATAAACACTATTTATACTTAGGCCTAATGCCTAATGGGCTTGGGTCCCATTTACAAACTAATCCATATTAACTATCAAACAAATACAATTTAGACCCTATAATTTAACTTTAATCTTGAATACAATTTATGATCCAACAATCTCCCCTTTGGATTCAAGATTAAAAAAAATGGCAATAGTCTTCGGGTCTTCACTTTTCTTGAAAACTTCAGATATCTTCGGATATGACGTTTGAAAGTTGTATTTGATATGAAGTTACAGTCTTCATCTTTCTCTTTCTTTAAATGAAGTCATCTTGTAGCTCAGACACTTTGATAACTTCGATTTTTCAGCAGTCTTCAGATTATATTCTCCCCTTTTGTATATTCTCCCTTTTGATTATTCTCCCCCTTTTTGATGAGTGGTGAGAATCATCATCATCAAAACATATCAAAACAATCTCTCCCTTGTCTTTATAGACTCCAATTTAGCACTGTCTTCATGTACGGATCCCTGTGTGGAAATAAGAGCAGCCTCTCCAAATGAAGAAAGTGATTATTTCAATCTTTTCAGCTTCAAATAAAATAAATGTGGTAACCCTGAATCAACAATTGACTCAGTTTAGAATGCCTGTCAGTGACACAAAGTCACTGAGTAACACAAAGTTACTATATAAGGAGCTAGTTTGATGTTGGTTCCCCAGGACTTCCATTCAATCATCGAATAACACATGGTTATCTATGAACGTTCTGACAGAAAACAAATTTTTATGTGCTCGTGCATGTGTATGAAAGAATTAAGCATAGATGATTGCTTTTCAATGTAGGCTCAAAATATGTAAACTTGTTGAGACAACAACAAATTATACAAAGACTCAATGTGCATGAGAAAGGGTCGAAGGTGGGGCAACTTTCCTTCTTTTTCAATTTTAGTATCTTCCAAATGAAGAACCAATAGCATATTTGCTGCTTCCCCAGAAAATGTGAAACATTCTCTTTTTGAGAAAAGAATGAGTAGCTGGTGGGGTTGTATGCAAGAGATGGCATGGGCTAGTTGCCTTTTTCAATGATGGTCACCAAAGAATGTGAACCAATCAGATTATGTGGCTGCCCGGCTCAGAAAGAAGTTTGGTGCAGAGTTTGATATTCTTTTACTCTGTTCTCTCACCCTCTTTCTTTTAATCTTTTAAATCTCACATCTAACCAATCTCTTTTTTCCATTTTACCTCTTCACATACCATCACTCAAATCTATTGACCCCTCTCCCCTCAATCACTTAGGGAATACTTCATGGGTAGGAAACACTGGTTATCGTGAATCCATGGAAGTTTTGTTAAGCTCACACACTGAATCCCTTGTATTTTCCTAAAAGAACGTGCTGTTCAACAGTCTTTTGTACATGAAAGCACAAAGGAATATAAACATGAAGAATAAAAATTTGGAGAAGTCAAAACATTTGTGTTTGACGATGCTATTCTCCCCCTCAAACTAAAAGAGTTTGACAAAAAGAGGTTGACAATTAAGCTCTTTGACTATTAAGCTCCCCCTCAACTGAATAATGATTTTTTTTCGGAATAATAAGACAGAGAAATAAAACACTGAAGTGCGGGTTCTAATCAGATGTGATTAGAAGCCAATGTCACCTGAACAAACCGGCACATAGAATAAATAATGGTAATCATTTGTGAAAATGATTCCTCTATTGTTAGCTACAGTTGTAGAATAAAGATAGAAAACACAACATTAAGAGTCAGAATACTCCCCCTCGAATCATGAGTAAGGTCAAGAAGACATGTTCAACATACGAAGTTTGCTGATTAGAAACAGGAACCTCTTTTCATCCAACGGCTTGGTGAAAAGATCAGCTAACTGGAAGTTAGTTTGAACAAAGTGCATTTCGATATCACCTTTTTCTACATGATCCTTAATGAAGTGATAGCGTACATCTATATGCTTGGTCTTCGAATGCTGAACTGGGTTAGCAGTTATGGCGATTGTGCTCTTGGAATCACAATAAATAGGAATACGCTTGTAGTTGTATCTAAAGTCCTTTAACTGTGTCTTCATCCAGAGGACTTGTGAACAGCAGCTCACAGCAACTACATATTCAGCCTCGGCAGTGGATGTGGAAACACATTTTTGTTTCTTTGAGGTCCAACTCACAAGTTTGTCACCTATAAATTGACATGATCCAGAGGTGCTCTTCCGGTCTAGCTTACATCCTGCATGATCAACATCTGTAAAGGCAGTTAGTTCAAAACGAGAATCCTTTGGATACCAAAGGCCTAAATTAGGAGTGCCTTTGAGATATCTAAGGATTCGCTTAACAACATTAAAGTGCGACTCTTTAGGATTAGACTGATATCTCGCATAAAAACATGTGTTAAACATTATATCTGGGCGATTGGCAGTCAGATAAAGTAAAGAACCAATCATGCTACGATACACCTTTTGATCAACAGGTTTCCCGGAGGGATCCGCATCCAAGAGTGTACCAGTAGCCATTGGTGTTTTCATGAATGAACTATCTGATATATTGAACTTTTTAAAAATATCTTTTATGTATTTAGCTTGATTAATAAATATACCTTCGGGTAATTGCTTTACTTGTAAACCAAGAAATAAATTTAACTCACCCATCATCGACATTTCAAACTTTGTTTCCATGATTTTCGAAAAGTTCTTGCAAAATTTCTGATTTGTCGACCCAAATATTATGTTGTCAACATAAATCTGAATGAGAATCAAGTCCTCACCTTGCCTTTTAAGAAATAAGGTAGTATCAACTGTACCTTTCTTGAAACCAGAAGCAAGTAGAAATTTAGTGAGAGTTTAATACCAGGCTCGTGGTGCTTGTTTAAGACCATAAAGCGCTTTGTCTAACACATAGACATGATCAGGGTGATGAGGATCGATGAAACCTTCAGGTTGAGCCACGTAGACCTCCTCATGCAGAACGCCGTTTAGGAAAGCCGACTTTACTTCTATTTGATAGATGTAAAGTTCTTGTGTGCTGCATATGCCAAGAAGATTCTGATGGCTTCGATTCTTGCAATAGGGGCAAATGTTTCGTCATAGTCAATTCCCTCCTGTTGACAGTTGTAACACCCTAAAAATAGGGATAACAAAAATCCGAAAAACGGACATGAGGTATACTATAATTTCCATAGCAAGAGCCTCCCAAAAACGGGGAAATGTATAAACAACCTGATTAATCACAAATGTAATTAACGGGTAATAAATAACAACCAACTAATCTAAATTCTACAACTAGAAAATAGATTACAAAAGGGTTGTCATCTATAAATCCAAGCTATTCATTCTCAAAAGCATAATGCGTCCATGTGCAAATCCCCAAGCTCTCACCCCAAAGCAACTAAACCTGCTTAGGACCGGCGCCGCTAGAACCTGAGATACACATCGACACCAAACAAGTGTTAGGCCAAAAAGCCTAGTGAGTGGAACAATAATAAGCATGCATGAACAGTCATAAATTCTTATCAGCAGTTAACTAGTGTCCAATTTATGAGGAGTCATTAGGGGAGACCCAAAGCACCAATCAATTCCACTCCAAAGAGTCGATGCACCTTGATGCCTTTAACAAGGAACACCCCAAAGGCCCGGCACACCCGAAGATAAGACCGTAAAGGAAACTTTCCAAGTGGCAGAGGTCTAGGCGCATACCATTCCGGTGGTGCCCCAAGACTACATTCTCCTAGTGAACTTGCCTTGATTCGTCCAACATAATGCATATAGGAGGTCCTTAGGTATATTTCAACCCACATAATTCAATACCAACCGTGGGTACAATAACACCCTCCTGATAGCATGAGTCCAACATAAGACTTAAATGACCATTGTATTCATCATGCATATAATTATAACCCCTAAGTGGTATTCCAACTAGAACCATCATAATACCCATACATGCATATACTTAACATATCAAGGTACCCACTTTATATATCCATGAGAAAAGCCCCAAATAACGGTACCTACAATATAAATCATGGCATATCACCAATATACACATTTCCGACTATTTTCATAAAGAAAACCCACATACTTGAACACATAGAGGTAAAGTAACAGATAGAATATTATGATGTGTATCTAGTTTTAACAAAGGTTTAGTAAACTCACAATCTAGGTTTTTGCCAAAAACCTAGAAAAGATGAAACCCTAGCTTTTGAAGAAGATGAGACTTGAATTCAAGGAGTGAGGGTCTTGAAAACACTTAAAAGAAACACTTGGGTGGAGCTTGAATGATCACTTAATTCCCCCAACAACCCAAAACCCTAGCAATAAGTGTGTGTGTGTTTGAGAGGCTCAAAAATCGCCCAAGTATGAGTTCTCCCGTTTTCCAAATGATTTTGTGAGGAATGAGGCATCAGATATATCATGAAACAGAAGGTCAGTTCACGCGGGCGACATTGCCCCGCGACTTTGCCGTTGGCATTGTCGCCGGGGCATTGTCGCGGTCCCCTACCACCTCACGGTACCTCCCCAGCGACTGTGACACCGCGATAGTGACCATGTCACAGTCGCGTGTCATAGTCGCGCCAAAGCCTCAGAAGTCCGAAAACTCAACCAAATTCGATTACAAGCGCGAGGTTCTAACGAGAGACATAAATACACAGTTCATAAATCATTAAGGCATTATAAAATTGAGCATGTGCACATAATAGGTCTCATTTTCTCAATTAATACAATTAACGAATTTAAGGCAACGAAAACTTACCTTTTAAATTTTTTCCGGGTGTTACAATCCTCCCCACCTAAATTAGGATTTCGTCCCGAAATATTATTCTATACTCAACAAGTGAGGATAACACTTCCTCATATCATCCTCGGATTCCCAAGTAATGTTAGCACCCCGATGGTGCTTCCATTGGACTTTAACCATGACTACATCCTTATGCCTCAACTTCTTCACTTTCGATTCTAAAATCGATTCCGGCTCTTCCACACATCGATTTCCATTGTCCACTCGAATTTCTAATAAAGGAATCACGATTTCCTCTTCGGCTAGACACTTCCAAAGATAACACACGTGGAATGTAGGATGTATCCCATCCATTTCGGCGGTAAATCCAACCGATAGGCTTGCAAACCAATCTTCTCCAAAATAACGAATGGTCCAAGGAAACGAGGACTAAGCTTCCCACACTTCCCGAAACGTATGATCCCCTTCCACGGAGACACCTTCAACATGACCCGGTCACCCACTTGAAACTCAACCAATCTTCTCTTCTTGTCCGCATAGCTCTTTTTTCGGTCTTGCGCCGCCTTTAGCCCTTCTCGAATTTCTCTCACCTTGTCCGTCGTCTCTTGCACTATTTCCGGCCCGGCAAATTGCTTTTCGCCCGCTTCTAGCCAACAAACTGGGGTCCTACACTTCCGTCCATACAAAGCCTCGAACGGTGCCATTCCGATACTAGAATGGTAGTTATTATTATACGCAAACTCCACCAACGGCAGGTGTGAGTCCCAATTACCTCCAAAGTCAATAGCACACGACCGAAGCATGTCTTCGAGCATCTGAATTGTCCTCTCACTTTGACCATCCATTTGAGGATGGTAAACCATGCTCAAATTCAATCTTGTACCCAACTTTTTTTGTAAGCTTGCCCAAAAGTTCGATGTAAAGCGACTGTCCCGATCCGACACAATGGATTGCGGAACTCCATGCCTCGACACCACCTCGTCGATATAAAGTTTGGCCAATTTCTCCATTGGCAAGGTCTCCCTCATTGCAATGAAGTGCGCGTTCTTGGTTAACCGATCAACGACCACCCAAATGGTATTATGGCCTCACTAGGTCATCGGTAGCTATGTCACGAAATCCATGGTGATGTTATCCCATTTCGACTCGGGAATGGACAACGGTTGCAAACTCCCGTACGACCTTTGATGCTCCGCCTTAACTTGATGACACATGACACATCTTTCCACGTAATTATCCACATCCAACTTCATCACCGGCCACCAATAACTTAATTTTAAGTCTCTATACATCTTGGTACTACCGGGATGTATAGAATACTTTGACTTGTGCGCGTCTTCTAGGAGTAACTCCCGATTTCCACCCAATTTTGGCACCCAAACTCGGCCTTGGAAGAGTTTAAGCCCGCGGATATCCTCCGTTAAAAGTCCACTTTGCTTCACCATGATCTCAGATTTGAGATTTTGCTCCTTGAGTTCTTCCACTTGCCACGTCTTGATGCTTTACACAAAACTTGATACCACGTTGATTCTTGTAAGGGACAATTTAACACCACCATCATGGCTCCTCCGGCTCAATGCATCCGCCACCACATTTGCCTTACCGGGATGGTAGAGTAGATCACAATCATAATCCTTTAGAAGTTCAAGCCATCTTCTTTGCCGCATGTTGAGTTCCTTTTGATCGAAGATGTACTTGAGACTCTTGTGATTCGTGAAGAGAGTGCACTTGGTCCCATACAAGTAATGTCGGCACAACTTCAACGCGAAAACCACCGCCGCTAGCTCCAAGTCATGAGTCGGGTAGTTCTTCTCATGGTCCTTTAACTGTCGCGACGCGTAGGCTATTACTTTCCCTTTTTGCATTAGGACACACCCAAGCCCCATCTTGGAAGTGTCACTAAACACAACAAAGTCTTCCGATCCCTCGGGCAAGGATAAGATTGGAGCTTCGCACAATTTCCTCTTGAGCGATTGAAAGGATTGGTCTTGAACATCGGTCCAAAGAAACTTGACGTTCTTTCTTGTGAGGGATGTGAGTGGAGTAGCTATCTTGGAAAAATCTTGAATGAAGCGTCTATAGTAGATCGCTAAACCCATGAAACTCCGTACCTCCGTCGGACTCGTCGACGGCTCCCAACTCATCATCGCCTCAATCTTCGCCGGGTCCACCTTTACCCCATCTTTGGACACCACGTGCCCCAAGAATTGCACTTCTTGGAGCCAAAATTCGTACTTAGAGAACTTTGCGAACAACTTCTCCCTTCTTAGAACTTCCAAGACTTCCCGTAAATGTTTCCCATGCTCGGACTCATCTTTAGAGTAAATCAAAATATCGTCGATGAAGACGATCACGGATTTATCCAAGAATGGGTGACACACATGGTTCATCAAGTCCATAAACACGTCCGGGGCATTGGTCAACCCAAAAGGCATCACCAAGAACTCATAGTGACCGTATCTCGACCGGAAAGCCGTCTTCGGAATGTCTTCGTTCTTCACTCTCACTTGATGATAACCGGATCGAATATCAATCTTCGAGAAACATCCCGCGCCTTGCAGTTGATCAAAAAGGTCGTCGATGCAAGGTAAGGGATACTTGTTCTTCACCGTGACTTTGTTTAACTCCCGATAATCTATGCACATCCGCATGGATCCATCCTTCTTCTTCACGAACAGTACTGGTGCTCCCCAAGGCGACGAACTCGGTCGAATGAAGCCCTTCTCCAGCAACTCTTGAAGTTGCGTCATCAACACTTTCATTTCTGTCGGTGCCAAACGATATGGAGCACGAGCTATCGGAGCCACTCCCGGTGTGAGGTCAATCTGAAACTCCACTTGCCGCTCCGGCGGTAGTCCGGGTAAATCTTCCGGAAAGACGTCCAGATAATCTTGCACCACCTCTACATCTTCTACCAACTTCTTTTCTTTCTTCGCATCCACAACGTAGGCCAAGTACGAAGGGTAACCCTTCACTAGGAACTTGCGAGCCTTGAGAGATGAAATAATGGGGTTATTCCTCCTTCCTCTCTCTCCAAAAATGGTAACAACACCATTTCCCGGCGCTGGCACTTGAATCATCTTCTTAGAGCAAAAGATATCTGCCTTATGTCTTACTAACCAATCCATACCTATGACTACATCAAATCCTCCTATAGTCATAGGTAATAAATCCACTCCAAAAGAACTCCTATAGATCTCTAGAGTGCAATCACAAAAACGATCACGAATGATCACTTGATCCCCATTAGCTACTTCTACTACTAATGCATCGGGAAAAACACTAATAGGAGTGGTGAATTTTTTACAGAATGCATCCGACATAAAGGAACATGTAGCACCCGAATCAAACAAGACACGAGCAGGCATGGATTTTACTAGAAACGTACCCGAAACGACATCCGCGGTCTCCTTTGCCTCCTCGGTAGTCATCCGGAAAGCTCGACTCGGTGCCCTTGGTGGTTGCTCGACTCTGGCCGTCGAACCCACAGAATTTCCCCCATTTCCTCCAACTAGCTTTGGGCAAAATCTTTTCATATGCCCCGGTTATCCGCACTCATAACATACCGATCACTGGATGGAACATTCTCGAGTCGTATGGTTCTTCTTACCACACTTGGCGTACCTGGTTGGCCGGAGTAAGTTCTTGTAGTACATGTCCGCGAGTGCTTTGACCTGCACTTGGAACACCACCGTTTCTCACGACGTTGATCACCCGCTTTCCCACTTACAAAGGGTCTCGACTGACGAACGGGACCAGATGGCCCTTCCCACTTCCGTTTCTCACCAACTTGCCTTCTTTCCTCCTTCTCAGCATTAATGTCATCCTCGGTGAGTAAGGACTCTTCAATGACCTCTTGGAAGGTCGAGCACTTAGCATTCCTTATATCCGTTCGCATCCCGGCCGGTAAACCCTGTTGATATGCTTTCATCTTAGACTTTTCATCGGGAACTAAATGTGCCACCAAGTTTAGCTTCTCCAAAAAGAGTTTGGAGTATTCGGAAATGGACAGATTCCCCTTTTTCAGATCTCGGAATTCCCGTTCCACCTTATCCAACGACCGTCCGTTGCAGTGTTTGTCCG
This sequence comes from Arctium lappa, assembly GCA_023525745.1. NCBI lineage: Eukaryota > Viridiplantae > Streptophyta > Magnoliopsida > Asterales > Asteraceae > Arctium > Arctium lappa. Next base: position 37,686,034 of record CM042059.1, read on the forward strand.
TGATCTTCTCCTTGAACACCGTCCAAGTTAGCTTAGCCAGAACTTCCGGGGTGAGGGCGGATCGTGTGAGGTTCCACCAAATCAGAGCCTCTCCCCGAAGTAGCTGAGAAGCAAACTTGACCCGTTGAGAAGGATCGCATTCACTAGACTCGAAGGCCATCTCTATCTCCTTGAGCCAGTATATACAAGCAACAGGGTTGTCTGAACCCGCAAACTCCTTAGGGTGACACCCCAGAAATGTCTTGTAGGTGCACCCTTTAATCTTCGTTCTGATCCCCTTAGTGGATGGTTCTTCAACTGTTACCACATTCGGTCCACACGACCCCACAACAACCTTTTCAGCCATAGTCTCGGGTTGTCGGTTGCTGTCGTCTCGATCCTCTAGAAGTTTCATGAAAAACTCTTGCTGTTGGGTCATGGCCGAAGTCATGGCCAACTGTTGTTGGGCGAAGGCCGCATTATGGCCAACATCATGATATCCCGAAGTCGGGTCTCCATGGTAACTTCTTCCATGATGGCGTTAGCTGTAATGAGGTTCCGGCACGGAATATGCTCAGGCCCTCCTCCCAAGATTCTGGGTATAGGAATGTCATCGGTGGTTACACCCACGGGAGGTCGTACAACTGCAGATTTCACCTCTGGCTGACCCTCTGGCATGTCCGGTGCTCTACTTCGGGTGTTTACCATCCCAATCTGCCATGCACGTACGAGAAATAGATTGAGAAAAGACTAAGAGAGTTGAACTCATTATACGTACTACTACCTTCATAAATTATCATAATCATAGTAAACCAAGTGGACAGTGAAGTCATAATGTCTAAAACTTAAGTCTAGATATGCTAAACAATACCTAGTTCACTTAAACTAAAGTTCTGATACCAACTTGTAACACCCTAAAAATAGGGACAACAAAAATCCGAAAAACGGATATGAGGTATACTAAAATTTCCATAGCAAGTGCCTCCCAAAAACGGGGAAATGTATAAACAACCTGATTAATCCCAAATGTAATTAACGGGTAATAAATAACAACCAACTAATCTAAATTCTACAACTAGAAAATAGATTACAAAAGAGTTGTCATCTATAAATCCAAGCTATTCATTCTCAAAAGCATAATGCGTCCATGTGCAAATCCCCAAGCTCTCACCCCAAAGCAACTAAACCTGCTTAGGACCGGCGCCGCTAGAATCTGAGATACACATCGACACCAAACAAGTGTTAGGCCAAAAAGCCTAGTGAGTGGAACAATAATAAGCATGCATGAACAGTCATAAATTCTTATCAGCAGTTAACCAGTGTCCAATATATGAGGAGTCATTAGGGGAGACCCAAAGGACCAATCAATTCCACTCCAAAGAGTCGATGCACCTTGATGCTCTTAACAAGAAACACCCCAAAGGCCCGGCACACCCGAAGATAAGACCATAAAGGAAACTTTCCAAGTGGCGAAGGTCTAGGCGCATACCATTCCGGTGGTGCCCCAAGACTACATTCTCCTAGTGAACTTGCCTTGATTCGTCCAACATAATGCATATAGGAGGTCCTTAGGTATATTTCAACCCACATAATTCAATACCAACCGTGGGTACAATAACACCCTCCTGATAGCATGAGTCCAACATATGACTTAAATGACCATTGTATTCATCATGCATATAATTATAACCCCCAAGTGGTATTCCAACTAGAACCATCATAATACCCATACATGCATATACTTAATATATCAAGGTACCCACTTTATATATCCATGAGAAAAGCCCCAAATAACGGTACCTACAATATAAATCATGGCATATCACCAATATACACATTTCCGACTATTTTCATAAAGAAAACCCACATACTTGAACACATAGAGGTAAAGTAACAGATAGAATATTATGATGTGTATCTAGTTTTAACAAAGGTTTAGTAAACTCACAATCTAGGTTTTTGACCAAAAACCTAGAAAAGATGAAACCCTAGCTTTTGAAGAAGATTAGACTTGAATGCAAGGAGTGAGGGTCTTGAAAACACTTCAAAGAAACACTTGGGTGGAGCTTGAATGATCACTTAATGCCCTCAACAACCCAAAACCCTAGCAATTAGTGTGTGTTTGTTTGAGAGGCTCAAAAATCGCCCAAGTATGAGTTCTCTTGTTTTCCAAATGATTTTGTGAGGAATGAGGCATCAGATATATCAAGAAACAGAAGGTCAGGTCACGCGGGCGACATTGCCCCGCGACTTTGCCCTTGGAATTGTCATCGGGGCATTGTCGTGGTCCCCTACCACCTCACGGTACCTCCCCAGCGACTGTGACACCGCGACAGTGACCATGTCACAGTCGCGTGTCATAGTTGCGCGAAAGCCTCAGAAGTCCGAAAACTCAACCAAATTCGATTACGAGCGCGAGGTTCTAACGGGAGACATAAATACACAGTTCATAAATCATTAAGGCATTATAAAAGTGAGCATGTGCACATAATAGGTCTCATATTCTCAATTAATACAATTAACGAATTTAAGGGAACGAAAACTTACCTTTTAAATTTTTACCGGGTGTTACAACAGTACCCTTTTGCAACCAAGCAAGCTTTGTTTCTCACAACTACTCCAGCCTCGTCTTTCTTGTTTCTAAATACCCACTTAGTTCCAATAACAGTTTTACCTTTAGGTAGTGGGATCAAGCGCCAAACTATGTTCCGTTCGAATTGCAGAAGCTCGTGTTGCATAGCAGAAATTCAGAAGGGATCACGTAGAGCTTCTGATGCTTTCTTTGGTTCTAAGGAACTAAGGAAGATTGAAAACATGCAGAAATTTGTGGATGTGGACCGTGTCGTGACACCAGATTGTACGTCACCTATCACGTTATGCAGAGGATGATCCTTAGTCCAACAATGTGTGCTTAGTAAGGATTCAACTGTTTGTTGCGTATTTGATGCATCGTTTTCATCATGCACGTCAGGTAGATCCATAGATGTACTCGGGACATATTGTACTGGAGTTTCTGATACTGAGACTTCTGGAGTAGCAGTTGAAGTTCTCATGACTTCATTTCTAGAAGGACTATCTGCAGAGACAGATTCAGCATTAGTAGATTCAGAAACTAACGGTTTAGTTGTACCTGATGGAGATGCAATAGCAGTGACATCTTCGGATGGTCCAGACATATCTTCAGAAATAGCAGGGACCTCCGAGCTTGTTGTTGATGTAGATATGCCTTTGTCAAAATCTGCACAAATATCATCGAAGGCATCAATAAACAGTAAATATAACTCAGATGAAGTAGAGTAAGAGTTAGAAGTAGTAGATCCTTTAGACACTGGTTCTATTCCGGGGTGAACAGAATCTTTGTTCTTAAGTCCGAGTTCTGAACTGTTGTGTCCAGAAGTCCTAGTTGAATTCTCATCAAAGGAGACATTCATGCTCTCAACAACCGTCTTGGTTCGAATAATGTAAATTCGATAAGCTTTAGATGTCAGAGAGTATCCAACGAGATATCCTTCAACCGCTTTCTTATCAAAATTTGATAATCCTTGACCTTCTCGCAGAATGTAACACCTGCAACCAAAAACACGAAGGAATTTGATGTTAGGTTTACGATTGTTGATTAACTCATATGCTGTTTTATTAAAGCGCTTGACCACAATGGTACGATTCTGAGTAAAACATGCTGTAGCGACTGCCTCGAACCAAAGGTACATGGGTAGATTTGAATATGCAAGCATAGTACGAGCAACTTGAACAAGAGTGTGGTTCTTCCGTTCAACAATGCCGTTTTGCTGTGGAGTGTAGGCTGCGGAGAAGTTATGTGAAATGCCCACAGAGATAAGATAACTCTGCGGGGTGTCATTCTTGAACTCCGTGCCGTTATCGCTGTGAATAGTTCGGACTGGCAATTGAAGACGTACTTGAATGCGCTTGATAAAAGCGATGATCAATTCTGGCGCATCTGCCTTGTTGCGAAGAAACTCGAGCCATGTATACCTTGAATAGTCATCTATAATTACTAAAACATACTTCTTGCCATTGATAGACATCGTTCGCATTGGGCCACAAAGGTCCATATGAAGAAGTTCCATTGTAGATGAGGTTGATGATTCAGCTTTGTACTTGAATGAGCTTCGCTTCATTTTGCCCATCTCACATGCCGAGCATAATGAGTCTTTTTCGAACCTCATTTCTAGTAGACCTTTGACCAGACTTTGTCTCTGTAGCTTAGCAATGGATCGAAAATTCTGATGAGACAAGCGGCGATGCCATGTTCAAGATTGTGCTTTAGTTGCTTTGGCTAATAGGCATACTGGACGTGTGGCAGACAGTGTAGGAAAATCTACATAATATAGATATCCATGGCGCTCAGCTTTGAAGACTTCGTAACCATCAGGATCCTCAAGGTAGCAATGTGTTATTGTGAAGCGAACTTGATATTTCATGTCACAGAAGTGACTGGTGCTGAACAGATTGTGATCAAGTCCTTCAACGTATAACACCCTTTGAATCTTCACTACTCCATTATCCCGCATTCCATATCCTCTGACCTTTCCTTCTACTTCTGAATTTGCAAACCTAACTGCTCCGGCAGGCTCCTCCACATAGTTATGCAAGAGGTGCTTGAATCCTGTCATGTGGCGTGAACATCCGGAATCTATCACCCACAATCGACAGGCCTACAAAAGAAACAATTAGTTTTGCTTTGGTACCCATATTAAAATGGGTCCTTGGCTGTTAGCTTCAAGCAATTCAGGAATATCAGCAGGTTTAACTTTAACTCTCCATTCATAACGGGGTTTTGGAACCCATTTCCAAACCATTTTAACATTTAATTCCTGAAAATGCTTTTTAGATTTAGGATTGGCAACCTTAGCTCAAAACACTTTGGGTTGTGTGGAAGAATTAGAATTAGAATAGGAATTAAGGTTCAATTTATCTTTTCTTTTACTCTTCTTGGACTTAGGAGTGGAGTAGTATTTGAAAGAATTATCCCAGCAGTGTTTGCAATAAAGATTCTTTCGAGCAAAATTCATAAACTTAGATTTATTGGAACAAATCTTACATTCATGTCCACCAAAAGAATTACTTTCCAAAATAACACTGTCTGAAATACTACTATTCGTAACAAAAGATTCACTAGAAGTCAAACTATCATTTTTATTCAAACTAGTATCTTTATTCTTCTTACTCCTCCAAACTCCATTTCCTTTTATATCTGAAACAGAAACAGGAACCTTGTTAGTCTCTATCTTAGAGGGTGGTTCTTTTCTAGAGTTACTTGAAGTCTCACCCTTCTCAAAAATACTAGGTGGATATTCAGGACAATCAGAGTAAACAACTGAAGGTTTTGCAGAAGCATCAAATTCTGGATTTGTTCTTACCTTCCAGCTTGGATCATTGAACATCTGTTTATCATTTGAAGCATTTTTAAACAAAGTAATTTTCAAATCATTGATCTCTGTGCAAAGCTCTTGATTTTCTTTCAAAGATTTTTCAAGATTAAATTTGAGATCAAAGTTTTCATCTTCAACCTCATCAAGAGATTGTTGCAACATATCAATTTGCTTCATCAATTCAGATGTATGATTACTCACAGAATTTGACTCCTTTGCAGTACAAACAGGATCAGAATCTGAGGCATTCATCATTTCAGAAAACCTTTCTTCAGTCATGGACTCAATAAAATCCATTTTTTCAATTTTAGAACAAGATTCATTCGTGATGACAGTTTCTTCTTCAACCTCTTCAACAAGTAAAGGTTTAGAAGCAATGGGATTTGAGACTGATGGTATAGTAGATGGATCAACATCCGATTCATACTCATCATATTTGCATGCAGTCTCAGGTGGAACTGTGTCATTGCTGACTGATTCTTTTGAAGATGTGGTAAACAGTGAATCAAACTAAGTTAATTCGATCTTTCGAGTTTCATAGCTTTTGTTCAAATCACTGTATTTAAAACCAACTGATTTAAAAGAATTTTGAGAATCAGTTTCACAAGACTTGTCCTTCTCTATTTCTTCTCGACCTTTGGTCTCTGTAAAAGGTTTAGAAGTACTTGCTTCAACAAAGGTTGCACGAATGTTCGGAATGGGTCTGATTGCGGAGCCAAATTTATCAAAATTATATAAGTGCTCCGGTGCCTTTTTCAAAACATCGTTAGTTGACACACCCAAACCTGGTTTCTGTTTATAAAACCTTTCATCCTGGAGTTTATTTGTCAACAGTTTTAATGTCTGCTCAGTCTGACCTCGTTTTATATTAATATCCTCCAGTTGCTTGATTTTGGTGTAAGCTTCATTTCTTTCTTGAAAACAGACTTCGAATTTGATTTTAAACTCACCCTTTTCAGTATTAAGATTTTTAAGATCCTTTTCTAAGCCAGATATTTTTCTTTTTAAAGATTCTTTTTCAGCTTTGAAACCATCCTTTTCTTTTTCTTTGTCTTCCACAATAACTTTTAACAATGCGTTTTCATCACGAAAACTTAAAACTGATTGATGTGCAGAGCTAAGTTTACCTTTCAATAAAGCAAATTCATCTTTCATACTATGTATTTAGGCCATTAGAGATTCAATAAGGTCAGGATTACCACTTACCTCAGAGTTTGCATCTTCGGAATGTGCCTCAAAAGCTTCATCGTCACCATCCAGTTTTGCCATGTAGGAAACTTGGGTGAAGTATGCCTGCTCCTCGTCATCAGAACTTTGGAACAACCAGTTTTCTTCTTCAGCCATAAACACCTTTCCTTCTTCAGCTTTCTTGGCAATGAGTGACTTCCTAGCATAGTATTCTGAGTTCTTGACTTTCTTGAATCTGCAGTCTCTGGAGAAGTGCCCAAATTTGCCACAGTTGTAGCATCTGCTTGGTTCATCCTTTCTTTCTTTTTTCTTCTTTCTTCTATTCTCTCTTTCCTTCTCTTCTATCTTCCTTCCTGTCTTCTCATCCTTCCTCTCTTTTTCCATGCCTTTGCTTGTATCGCATTTCAGACTTTTCCGTCTTGTAACCATCATACTTTGGCTTTGAGTAGTACTTTTTCTTGCCAAAGATCTTCTGAATCGTTGAGTAATAAGAGCCAAGTCCTCAGAGAACTTTTGTATATCCGGATCAGAATCAATCTCCAGTTCCTCATCACTCGAAGCAGAATCAGACTCAGTAAAATCCGTAACAAGAGCTTTAGACACCTTTTTCTTTGACCTTGTAGAGGATATCGAAACTGAACTCTTTCCTTGCCAGCTATGAGAGCCACTGAATCCTTCAGTTTATTGGACTCATTATTGATGGTTTCACCTCATCCTCATGCTGAGAAAGAGTAGAGAAGATATCAGTGACGTTTTCCTGAGCCATGTTCTTTGACATCTGAAGGTTGATGGAAAAGTTCGTCCATTCAGGATTCAGATTCTTGATGAACTTATAATTTATCTCTGAAGCGGATTTAGAGATATTGTTCCTCCGCAAGTCATTGAGAATGATATTATATCTGTTGTAGGTCTCTAGCAGCGTCTCTCCTTCTTTTGCGTGAAATCCCTCATATGCATTTATGCATAGGTTCTGCTATGCTTGTATTGAGGCTTCACTTCCTTCAAACTGTCTTGATAATTCATCCCAAACTTCTTTAGCTGAGCTCCGACTGTCTACACGGCTGTAGATGTCATTTGGAATAGCCATTGTCAGATAAATGAGAGCCTCTTCATCTATCTTGTACAGCTCTTTCTCCTTTTCACTGAAGTACTGGTACGGTTTCGGGACAAATCTATCAGGAATCTCTGGAGAGGTTTCAGTTTCTGCTTGACCAGGTACTGTGATCATTGGATTTACTGGACCATTGATGATTGATTCCGTGTATTCCCTGTTCTTGTGATTCAGAAACTGGATCATTCTCTTCTTCCATTGCTGATATTCATCAGCCATGAGGATAGGAGGTTTGGACTGAGAGCCCATTGAGAGAAGCTGGTTCGACATCTTAGCTCGAAGGTTAGAAATCAAACTTGTCTGTACCAAAACAATCAACTAGATGAGATCGTTAGAATCAAGAGTAGGATAAAGACTACACTAAAAAACTTTCAGAAAAATATATTTCCAAAAATAATTAAATGCAGTACACGCACAGTAAAAATACAAAAATAAAATAACCATAGAAAATTTGGCGAAAAAGTGAGCTAAGACAGTGGCGCAAAAGAACAGTTCGCGCGTGAGACAGGTCGCGCAAAGAGGAGCTTTGCGCGAGTAACTGCTGGCGTAAAGTGAGGTTTGCGTGTGATGTGGGTCGCGCAAAGAGGAGGTTTGCGCGAACCGGAGGTGGCACAAAGGGTGGTTCTCGCGAAAGGCTTATGGCGCAAAAAAGATTAAGTCGACCGGGATCTTGCTGGACCGGTAACTCGCTTGACCGGGAACACGTCGACCGGTATGTTGCACGATCGGAGAGGTGCTTCGACCGGTATCTTGTCGACCGGACAAGAGTGTCGACCGGTATAGTATGTGGACCGGTATGTGAATTCGACCGATAATGCTTTGACCGGTAAAGGTCTTCGACCGGTAAAGTGATGTGGATCGATAAGGTGTATTTGACCGGTATAAGATGTTGTGAGGAGATTGGTAAGATGTGACCTGATCTATTCGACCGGTATCCTGACCGGTAAAAAGACGACTGGTATAAGGCGTTCGACCGATAAGGTGTTCGACCGAAGTAGTGTGTGGCACAAACTTGGTCGATCGATATTTCGACCGGGACCGGAGTGATGAATAACGACCGGTGTTCTTGTTCGACCCAGAAACTCGATTAACAGCCCAAAAAACACATCAAACTCTCAAATTGAACCTAAAATTCATATCTTTGTGCCCACAAACATGTATCGATCAGTATTCAATCAAAGCCAATGATTAAAATCAACTTTCAAACTTCAATTTGATGAACACAGTGTAGATATATATACGAACCCAGTAGCCAAAAATTCACCGAAAGTCAATCAATTAATGAATTTAACTGCAATTAATCACTTAGATAATGTTCAATAGCATAAAACGCATCTAATCATATCAATTTTATGCAGAAAAACATATCAATTCAAGAACTCAATTCTCACACAGTACGTTTTATCGATAAGCATGAAGAACACATATTTAATCCTAAAAACTTGATTCTTTAGGCTCTTATACCACTTGTTAATCCCAATATTCTAGTTGATAGATTAACACACAACACAATATAAATCAAGAGATATAAAGATCAGAAAATCATACCACAATCCTTTGAATAATCAGTTAAACCTTGTGTGTTCTTGAAACCTTGAATACAGAGAATACAACTAACTTACTAATATGATAATTGTGATTATAGGTGGTTAACCCTAAAACCTAATAAATAAACACTATTTATACTTAGGCCTAATGCCTAATGGGTTTGGGTCCCATTTACAAACTAATCCATACTAACTATCAAACAAATACAATTTAGACCCTCTAATTTAACTTTAATCTTGAATACAATTTATGATCCAACAAATAGGATTTCTTGAAGACACTGGAGCAGTAGTAGATACTGGAGGCATAGAAGACGATGCACATAAACCAACTATCTGTGTGAATGGTGGAGGAATAGGAATAGAGACGATTGCTGGAGCAGTAGTAGAAACAGCTGAAGGTTCACAAATGACTACCCCAGATGGTCTTTTGAAAGGAATCACTTCAGGAAGAACAGAATGATCGATTTATATCATCTTACCTTTTAACAAAGCCTTCATCTTCTGGATTTGTTCATTCTTTTAAGCATCAAACCTATCGCTCATTTGTCGGATGATCTCATTCACAGTGGAAAATTTCTCAGTCGTATCTTGTAATTCGACTGAAGAAGTCTCGACACTAGGAGTAAGCTCAGGCGAAGAGTGAGAAGATATTGTACCTTGAACCCGATGCTGAGTTGTAGCATTTGCAAATGCTATATCAAGCTCATCAACTTGAATATTAGCAACTTCAGCATTAATCGGAACAAATTCTTCTTCAGACATAACATCTTCTTGAATATGCACTTCTGGTTCCCTGAACTTCCTTTCATAAACACGAATACTAAGCTAATCACCATCATTACCTTCATTATCATCATGATCATCATTATCATCATCATCTTCATCTGCATCATTACCAACATCAGCATTGGTATCTCCATCTCCATTTCCATCAATATCATCATCGACATTTGCATCATCATCATGTACAACATCAATAGTCTCATTATCAATTGCATCAAGTACATCACCAATCTGTTGAACTGCAACATCTGTTTCAACTGCTTGATCAACTTGAGCATCATGAGAAGATTCAGCTTGTTCGGCTTCCAAAGACATATCATGTTCCAAACAATATTGAATTATGTTGTCATCAGCCAGATCAACATAATTTTCAATCAGAGCAAAAGGAATTGGCATCGAGTACTCAAAAGTGTTCTTTTGTTTCTGAATGAATGGCATCTCAGTATCCGGAACTTGAGTCCAAGACAACCTACGAGGAATATCTGGATTACTTCGCAGCATACTCCTGACAATAAGCTTCATATACCGAACAAAAGGAATAAACTTACGCTTCTTAGCGTCATTTTGTCTTGCACTCTTTCTGAAAGTTCAGTCCAGAAAATGTACGTGAAGACAACATGCAGGTCATAGACAACTGCATGGAACAATATGAGATAATGCAGACTAGCATTGTCCGTTCCGGAATGTTTCGATGTGAGACACCTGTTGAGAACGGAGAACAATGCATACCAAACCGGAGGCAGGTTGGATTTGTTAAACTGAATTACTCTATTCAAATCACCAAGATAACCCAGATTACAAATACCCTCTAAGACATCCGATTCGGAAGGATAGTTGTCATATGAAGTTCGACCTGGTCGTGAATTTGGCTCAGGAAGCTCCACAATCAGGCGAAGTCGTTTGTAGGATAGAAAAAAAAATCAAACTGATCAATCTGCAAGTCAAACCAATGAGGACAAACTAGCTCATTCTTAGTTATAGTGTGCCACGCCTGTTGAAAATAGACCTCAGGAACATCCGCGCATGACGTGAGAGACGGAGCTAGAGGATGGCCTTTGAGAATGGCTTGAATCACTGGATGAATCTTGATCTTGTCAAAATCCACAAAGTAGTTATTTGGCTTGTATGGAAAAATATAGAGCGTAGTCGGAAACACGTCATTCGGTGTTCGGCGTTGAGTAGAAAGATTTTCCCCAGTAGAAGGAACAGACGGCATAGACGTCTCACGAGATGCACGATCAGATGGATCATCTTGGAGTACATTCTCATCTTGAATCATGGGATCAGTGATGGTTTGAGAAGCCATTATAGTACCTATTGACCAGAAACGATGAAAATTAGACATGGAAAGTAGAAGTGAACCAGAAAAAAAATGAAAACTTTTCTAAGTTAAATTTGCGCGACAAGTGCTTGGCCCGAACTAAGGTTTGCGCTATGAACTGTTAGCGCAAAACAAGGTTCGCGCGACAAACTGTTAGCGCAAAACAAGGTTTGCGTTTAGAGTACATGGCGCAAAAGAAGTTTGTGTGATGCACTTGTGAAGCAAAAATGCCTTAGAAAAAATTTCACAAACTAAAATACACAACAAAGGTAGCGCAAAAGAAACTTTGCGTGACCAACAGGAAACGCAAACTTAAATTTGCGTGACCAACAGGAAACGCAAACTTAACTTTGCGTGACCAAAGGGTAGCGCAAAGTTAACTTGTGTGACCAACAGAATACGCAAACACCCTAGAAAACTTAAAATTTCGCGAGTTCATCTGAGATTTTCAAAATTTCAAAGAAAAACGATTTGAAATCAAAATGAGTGATCGAAAAATATAAATAAACGATTATAAGCTCATTTCGACCAAGTTTATACAGATTAAAATCATTATTCAACACAAAGATTTGAAAATTTTGAAAAACACAGATGAATAGTCGCAACCAAGAAAAAACAAAATCAAAGCAAAATACAAAGATATAAAGAGAGAAATCACATACCTGAATGTCGAAATTAGTAACTAAGATAAACCTAACAAGCAATTTTAACAAAGAAAGACTCGATCTGAAAGAAGAAGATGAACAGTTCGGGATAAATCGCACAGTGAGATTTCAAAAAGAAAATCGAATAAGCAATCAGATGATACAAACTTGAATCAAACACAAAATGTAAGCATAAAAACATACCTGAATCGATGAACAATACTGAAAATGAAGAATGGAAGATTAGCACAGAGAGGGAAACAAGAGTCAGAGTTCAAATGAGGAGGAATGGAGCGTGAAAAAGAAACATGAACAAAACATGAACTATTTATACCAAAAAAATAACTCTGTAAAAAAAATACTCTAAAAAAATACAACTGAAAGCACATAAAAATGATATGTTTACCTGGAAATCTCTTTTACTCCCCCTACACAAATGCACGAAATAGAACAAATCAGTATAGCATTTGAATAGAAATATCAGAAAAAACGTACCTGATGAACTGCTGATCTGAACATTAATCACTGTATCAGATATATACCTGACCACGTTATTTACTCCCCGTCAAAATCAGAAGATATCAGTATTTCATTCAGATTGTCTCTCCCCCTCGAAATATGCACAAACCAATTTTACAAAAATATGGATACACAAACATAGAAACACCAATGTAAAAAGAAAATTATACTGAATATAAATTTTGAAACAACTGGACATATAAAATTTTAAACACTAAACAAATTAAATTATACTCAGTAAAATATCACAGATTTAACAATCAATTGAAATCAAGTATGTGTTGTTGGATACAGAGACAAGTTTCATTGCATATCAAGTTAAGACATGTTCAGTTTCAAAAACTTCCAACAATCTATTCAGTGTGCTCGCATGCGAACTTCGATTAGCTTCAAGAAAATGCAATTCTAAAAATATAATAGAGAACTTTGCATGTACTCACACTAAGCCATCAAGAATTAATATTTTCACAAATTTTTAGGTTTATCGCAACTCAATCATATCACCAAGTATCAAGAGATATATACTCAATGGCATCTTTTAGCAGTGTGCACATTGGCATCTTCACATGAGTGTGCTCTTTGGCATCTTTTAAGCTTGTGCACATAGGCATCTTTTAATCAAAAAGTTTGGTAAGTAAAGAACATGCCATAAACGTAACTTTCTATCTAACCCTATTGCAGGATTTGGGTCAGCCGCTCCCAGACCAATTGGCCTTAACGGACTAGGTGTCAAGAACCCCTTGGAACTTACTCTCCCAGATCAGAAAGGCTACATCGACACATCCTAAACCCATTCATACCAGTAGAATATGACTTTCGATCTGGTTCTATAGAAGGATTTAGGTTCGATCACTCCCAGACCAATTGACCTTAGGGGACCAGATGACAAGTATCCCACGGAACTTACTTTCCCAAACCAGAAAGGTCACATGTACAAACTTTTAAACTTAGAGATTTCTGTATTTTATATATATAATTCATCTCAATCACCCAGTTTCACATCTAAGTGCTTAGCCCATATTTTCATTACGATCCATAATTCAGACTTTTTAGGATTTCCAAGCATTGTAAACTATAAATATTCCGAATGACACATCTTTAAAGCATTTTCAAAAGTTTCAAACATGTTGCTGACCATTCGATTTTAGTAAGACTTGAAAGTTGAACATATAAAACTTCAATATAAACAAAGCAACTTGAAAATTTATCCTAGACACACATTTTATTCAAAAGAAAGAAAACATGTAAAGCTTTTACTTTATAGAATATAATTTGTAAAGATTTAAACTTTTAAATTCAACATGCCGAGTTTTGAAAGCATAAAATTAAAACGTTTTTCATCTAAAGCTTTTTTAAAAATATCAGCAAGTTGATATTCAGTTGGAACAAAATATAATTCAATAGTACCTTCTTCCACATGATGCTTTATGAAGTGGTACCTCATATCTATGTGTTTGGTCTTTGTGTGCTGGACCGGATTGACTGATATCGCGATCGCGGATTTGCTGTCACAATAGATTGGAATTGTTTTGTATAGCATCCCGTAGTCGCGAAGTTGTGTCTTCATGCATAACACTTGTGCACAACAACTAGCTGCGGCGACGTATTCTGCTTCTGCAGTTGAGATAGAAACACAGTTCTGCTTTTTCGACGCCCAACTTATCAGTCTATCACCAAGAAATTGAAGGTGACCTGAAGTACTTTTCCTGTCCAATTGATTTCCACCAAAATCTGCATAAGAATAAGCAATTAGTTTATAATCAGAACTCTTAGGATACCACAAACCTAAGTACGGAGTTCCTTTGATGTAACGAAAAATTCGCTTGATTGCTAAGATATGTGATTCCTTTGGCTTTGCTTGAAATTTGGCACATAAGCAGGTAGAGAACATGATATCTGGCCGACTTGCAGTTAAATACATGAGTGATCAAATCATTCCTCGATATGTCTTGACTTCCACAGCTTTTCCATACGGATATAGTCCAATTTTAACACCATGAGCCATAGGCGTGCCAATTGAAGAAGATTTGTCCATCTTGAATTTCTTCAAGATGTCAAACACATACTTTGGCTGATTAATGAAGATTCCATCTAGAAGTTGTTTCACTTGTAAGCCGAGGAAGAAATTAACTTCTCCCATCATGCTCATTTGAAACCTGGAGGTCATGAGATCAGAAAACCAAGTACATAAAGATTGATTAGTCGCACCAAATATAATATCATCTACGTATATTTGAACTAAGCAGATATCCAAGTTAGAACGGTAAATAAAAAGAGTGGTATCTATGGATCCTTTGGTAAACCCGGATTTGATCAGAAAGGCCGACAACTCATCATACCACGCCCTCGGTGCTTGTTTCAAGCCATACATTGCTTTATCAAGAATGTATACGTGATCAGGATGATCTTTGTCAACAAACCCCTCTGGTTGAGAAACGTAAACTTCTTCTTTCAGTTTCCCATTGAGAAAGGCTGTCTTTACATCCATCTGATACACGGTAAAATTGCGATAAGAAGCAAAAGCGAGAAACATTTGAATAGTTTCTAATCTTGCAACCGGTGCGAAAGTTTCATCGTAGTCGATTCCTTCTTCTTGTCGATAACCCTTGGCAACCAATCGAGCTTTGTTGCGAACAACGATACCATCTTTATCTTTCTTGTTCTTGAATATCCACTTTGTGCCAATAATGCTTTTTTCGTTTGGCCTTGGAACATGTTAGGACACAGTCTCATTGGATTCAAGTTCATCCAAACTGAAGTTTGCAATCCGAAGCTACCGCTGATAAGTCGCTCTCAAGACATAGTCTAGGGTCTATTCTGTAATAAAGTCAAAGTTGTTTTAATATCTAGATATCATTTAGATATTATGTTTTTAGTTTAATATTAGTTTAAGTTTTGAGAATATCTTTATTAGATATTATCTATCTCTCTATCATCTATCAGTTCAAAGAGATATACACATACACAAAGGTGAAAAGAGAGAAAAACAAACAGAGCTTAAACTCAAGAACTCAACCGTGTAATCCGCGTTTATATATCGAAACAGATTAGTTTATCATCTATTGTTTGTTGTTTTGATTATCTGGTAACGATCACGGACTCACAATTGGTATCAGAGCTGATCCAGATTCAAAATCAAAATTTTTTACTCTCTGTGTTCTTCATTTTTTGAAGAACACTGATCAAACGTCAAAATCTTGATTTTGCGGTTATTTTCGAAATCAAAAGGTTGTGTATTGTTGTTGTTGGTAAGGAGAATAAACTGTCAAAATTTGGTGTGGTAAATCGACCTCTAGCTTGGTTAATTTTAGAGTTACAGGTTGATTTAATCGGAGAAGACGACGTATCGGTCTTAAGCGTACCGGTCGAACCTTAGTTTTTACATTCTATCGGTCTTAAGCATTCGACTGGACTCTTGCAAATACCGGTCGAAGATCTTTTTTTATCGGTCGAATCTCACAAACTTTTGGTATCGGTCAAACACTCTCCGGTCAAATCCCACTTTGTATCGGTCGAATATATTTTTTTTTATCCGGTCGAATATATTTTTTTTATCCGGTCAAAGTAAACCTCAATTCCGGTCGAACCCCACTTTTCCACTACATTTCCCCGGTCAAAGTAAAACTCACTTCCCCGGTCGAATAAATCTTTTCCACAACCTTGCCCCGGTCTTCCTCAAGCCCCGGTCTTACCTCTCTCTCTTCCGGTCTTAGGAACAAATCCCGGTCAAACATCAATTTCTCTTCCGGTCAAACCCACTCTACTTTACCTCACTCACATTCTCTCGGTCTTCTATTCTCTCTTTCGGTCAAACACCTTCACGAATACTATCTCCACTCCACTCACTCTATTTGCAAAACACCATCATCCTACTTGAATTCCATTTACACGTGTTCCACTCATCTCTCCACTCACACTTTCACAATTTCACTCTCACGTTAATTTGTGAGACACACTACACTCCACTCCACTCAAAATCTCCACTCACATTTAACTCTCACACAAATCAAATTTCGGTCCACTCACTTTACAATCTATACCAACCATAAGAAATCCTAATTGACCACACGTGTCCAATTTAAAGAATTCTCAAGTTCATATTCCAAAAACAAGTTCACGTGGCATTTAATTGGAATCCAATCTTTTTACCGGTCAATCAATTTTACCGGTCGAAAATTTTACCGATCTTTATATTTTACCAGTTCTTACGTCTTATCGGTCGATCCTCACTTTGCGCAATCAATATCTCGCGCAAACTTTTGAATTTTAAAATTCTCTCATATCTCAAAGTCTCTCGCATCTCAAGCCTCACGCATCTCAAAGCCTCTCGCATCTTAAATCTTGTTCAATTATGACTTCTAGAGAAGCTCTTGCCATTGGAACTGATTCCAAACCACCAGTTCTATTTAAAGGTGAATACGAACAGTGGAAGGATCGGTTTCTAAACTTCATAGACAGACATGAGCTTTGTGAGTTCATCAGACAGTCATTTGCAGAAGGAAATATGCAACCAATAAAGACAACTCGTCTGGTTGGAACAGTGCCAACACAAGTTGAACTGAAGTACCATGAGCTTGACGGTGACAACCTAAACAGAGGTAAAGGTGATAAGCTAGCTATGTCATACATTCTTCAAGGAATCCCCAATGAAATCTACATAAAGATTGACAGCTACAAGGCCTCAGCTAAGGAAATGTGGGATCAGCTGGAGAAGATGATGCTGGGTTCTAAGGTGGGAAATCAACTGAAGATCTCCAACTGCCTAAATAACTATGAAGAATTTAGAGGCAGAGCCGGAGAAACCTTAGAAGAAGTACATGACAGGTTTGTGACCTTACTGAATGAGCTAAGCAAGAACAAGGTCCACAAATCTCAAATTGAGCTAAACGTCAAATTTCTAAGCGTTCTACAGCCAGAATGGAAGAGATTTGCTAGGCAGATGAAGCAGATTAAAGATCTGAATGAGATTCCACTTCATGAGGTGTATGAGACCCTCAAACAAAATGAAGAAGAAGTGGATGAAATTCTAGAAGAGAAAAGGCAGAGAGGAAAGAAGGTTGAAGACACAGTTGCTCTTGTTGTCAAGAAGAAGAAGAACAAAGCGACTGTGTATGAATCAGATGAAGATAAAGCTGAAGCAAACTCTGACAAAGATGAATGTGAACAACTAAAGCAAGCATTGCTTTTGTTGACTAAGGCTTTCCAGAAGAAATTCTACACAAAGCCAAGCTCAAACAGTCAGAGGTATTCGTCTGGTCCAAACAACTACGCTCATAGAGAAAGGGTCGAAGGAAGTAGATTTGAAGGAAGAAGGTTTGAAGGAAGGAGAATGGAGGAGAGGAAACTAGAAGATAGAAGAGATCTTGCTGAAGGAAAGAGATCAGAGGAAAGTAAACCTAAAGAGAGAAGGTTTCAAGCAGAAGGATCACGTCAGACAGAACCTATAACGTGCTACAACTGTGGCAAAAACCGGTCATTATGCCAGAGATTGCCGAAAGCCAAAAGTCAAGAACTCGGACTACTACAAGAACAAGATGTTGCTTGCAAAGCAACAAGAGGCTGGGAAGGCATTGATGGCTGAAGACGTTTTCTGGCTCGATCATTCTGATGATGATGAAGAAGATGAAGAGAAAGATGAAGTTGTCAACCTGTGCTTGATGGGAAAGCATGAATCAGATGATGAAGTTGATTCAGAGAATGAAGAAGAGGTATGCAACTTATCGTATGCTGAATTCATAAATCAATTGCATGCCATGAATGATAAACTCAAAGAGTTAGAGTCGAACCTAAAGCGTGAAAAGGGTGTCATTACTGACAAAAACCAATCAATACAGAAACTTAGCAATGAAATTGCTGAGAAAAAAGTACTGGTTGAGGTTTTACATAAAAACAATGACACCAACGCAACGGAGAAGACAATAATTTTTAGTGAGAATTCTGAACTCAAGTCTAAACTGCTAAAACATGAGAATGACTTATACGAGGTTACACAAATGCATTCTTCGTCTATCGAAGAAAACAAATCTTTAATTGCTAAAATGGATGCTTTGGAAAAGAAGATGTACTCATTAGGTCAAACTGAGCAAACCATTCATCTTAACAAACCAATAGAGAACAAAGAAAGATGGGGAATCGGTTATAAGAATCCTCACTATCTTCAAAAGGGAATGTCTGAAGTGCCTGCACTTTATGATATTCTTTCTATGAAGTTAGCTAGAAGAATCCCTGAACTTAAAGTTTATTGGACTAAACTATCTGAAGAGGATGAAGCCAAAGAAACAGAAAAACATTTAATATCATCTAAAGTTCATCTTCCATTTTATTATGCGAAGCTGAATAATAGCTATGATAAGAAACCTGAAAAGAAGAAAACTCTTTCAGATGACGTCTTTCTAAGTTATTCTGAAAAGGAAATGGAGGCAAAACCTACTCAAGGTAAACTATATGTCCCTCCTCTCGTTTTAGAAAGTAAAATTTCTGAACTCGAGAATTCCTTGTCAGATGAAAGACTTTTGATAAACATTGAACAGAATGTTTTTACAACTATGTTTACAAATTCTGTTCTTTCTAAGGCTTCAAACTATGAGAATATGGTTAGTTCATCAAATCAAGGGTTTGATTTTCTGAACTCTAACGTTGGTTTAGATGATTGTCTTGAACAGTTTGACTTTAATGCAAAACTTCCAAACCATTCATCCTTTCTTAAGAAATCTGTTGGATCAACCAGTAAGCCTGTTAACAGTGCAAAATCAACGCGAGTTGATAACTCAGTCTCTGTGAAAGCTAAAAATGCTAAAGGCAAGAAGCATTCACAGAAGCCGATCAATACTGGTAACCCAAAGAAAATGCATTCAGTTGTTTCTCTAATGTCTAACTCAATGGTTTCAACTGTTTCAGATATGACCAAGAAATGGCAACCCAAACGGAAGCTTGACAAGACTTTTAAATCTTTTGATTCTGTTTATTGTAATAAGAATATGTCTAGTTCAGATACTTTGAATATGAATGTTGCTCCTAAACTGAAATACTCTTTTAAGCAACTATTCCTGTTATCTAAAACTGCTAGACAGTCTTCCTTTTATGATAAACATGCTTCTAATTTCTGTCAAGATTCTGCTATGCGGTTTGAATCATCTCATGTGCATTCTTATCATTATCCTACTTCATATCTATTTCAAAAGAAAAGAGGACCCAATTTGCAATGGGTTCCAAAATCAAAACCTTGTGCTAACACAGCAGGATCCAAATTCAAGTGGGTACCAAAATCTAAATCTGTGTTGCAGGCACCCAATGTTTAGCAAAACATGTGGCTTCTGATTACAACAGATCAGAACCCGTACCTCAATAGAGAAAATGGTTCTTGAGTAAGACAGCTCAAAACTCGGACTTCAAAGACAAGACGATGGTTTCTGAACACGTCTGTTCAGAACCCGTGCTTAAGAAAAATAGGCTTTTGAATTCATCAGTTCAAAACCCGCACTTTAATATTAACGCTCCAACGTCTTACTCATTTATAATGCTTAAAATCTAAATCTGTGTTTCGTTATTTCTCCTATGCAGATCCGTCATATGTGGTATTTGGACAGCGGTTGCTCCAAACACATGACAGGACAGAAAGATATGCTGACAAACTTTACAGAGAAATACTGCGGAACAGTCAGATACCGAAATGATCAGTTTTCACCAATATTAGGCTACGGTGATATACAACGGGAAAATATAACGATCAAGAAGGTGAGCTACGTAGAAGGATTAGGACACAACCTGTTCAGCATAGGCTAGTTCTTTGACAAAGACCTAGAGGTCAACTTCAAAGCCAAGAGCTGTTCTGTTCGCACAGAAGAAGGCGAAGAACTCTTGGTCGGCACTCGAAAGTCAGACCTCTACACGATCAATTTATCAGACGTCCAGACTGACAATCAGATTTGTCTACTATCTAAAGCATCGATGCAGCAAAGCTGGCTATGGCATCGACGGCTCTCTCATCTCAACTTTCGCTACATCAACAAACTGGTAAGTGGCAACTTAGTCAAAGGACTTCCAGAGCTCAAATATGACAAAGATCATCTGTATGCAGCCTGTGAGAAGGGCAAGATGAAGAGGGCTCCGCATAAACCGAAGCCTGAACCAAGTACAAGCGCTCCGCTAGAGCTATTGCATATGGATCTCTGTGGTCCAATGCGAACTCAGAGTCTAGGAGGCAAGAAGTACATTCTAGTGATCGTGGACGACTACTCACGATACACTTGGGTCAAGTTCCTACGATCAAAGGATGAGACACCTGATGTGCTCATCACTTTCCTGAAGACGACCCAGGTGAATCTGCAGAAAGCGATAAAGCTTCTAAGAACAGACAACGGCACAGAGTTCAAGAACAAAACTGTTCAAGAATATCTCGAATCTAAAGGGATAACTCATCAGCACTCTGCTGCACGTACGCCTCAACAAAATGGAGTGGTGGAAAGAAGGAATCGGACGCTAGTCAAGGCAGCTTGCACTATGCTAAGTCATTCCGACCTACCTCTATTCTTATGGGTAGAAGCTATATCTACCGCATGCTATACGCAGAACCGGTCCATGATTCACAGACGATTCAAGAAGACTCCTTATGCGTTGATCAACAACCGAACACCTACAATCAAATACTTCCATATCTTTGGATGTAAGTGTTTCGTTCTAAACGATAGGGAGAATCTCAACAAATTCAGCGCCAAGGCAGATGAAGGAATCTTCATTGGATACTCCTCATCATCAACTGCATTCAGAATCTACTTCAAGAAGTCAAAGACGGTGATTGAAAGCGTCAACGTCACCTTTGATAAAGAGATGGCTTCCGAACAATACTGTTCAGAACCCGTTTTAACCGGAGTACTAGCTTCTGGGCAACTCAGTCTAGAACCCGCGTCTCAACAGAACAAATCAGATGAAGCTTCAATATCAACTAACCATTTATCTGATTTAGATTTATTATTTGAATTGTTTTATGACGAATTTCTTGGAACTAACATAAAGAAATTTGTTTTGGTTGACAGGATAGAAGAGCCAACGCCTACTCATCCAACCAGTTCATACATTCCAAATGAATCAAGTACCCCGATTCATCAAGACGTCACAATTCAAATACCAACTCCTACAGTTCAAGAAGTGCCAAGTCATGCAGAGTCACAAGAAGCTGAACCAGCAGGATGTACCGTACAGATCCAACTACAGCCGGACCAAACTGTACCTGCTGAGTCTTCTGAACCAACAACTTCAATTGAAGCAACTATCATAACTCCTCCCAATCAAACTGAAGAAGGTGCAAGTGGATTTATAGATGACACAACTAACATTCATTCCTATAATCCACTGCCTCATGAACGTAAATGGACCAAAGCGCACCCTGCAAGTCAGATCATAGGTGATCCATTAAAGCCGGTGCAAACTAGGTCAGTGTCAATCAACTGGTGCATGCACGACTCCTTTCTAAGCAAGATTGAGCCAACTCAAGTATCAGAGGCTCTTGCGGATCCAGATTGGGTAGTCTCTATGCAAGAAGAATTGAACCAGTTCGACGCACTGCAAGTCTGGAGACTCGTACCAAAGCCTAAAGGTAAAACAATCATCGGTACGAAGTGGATCTTCAAGATTAAAAAGGACGAAGCTGGTACCATCATCAGAAACAAGGCGAGACTAGTAGCCAAAGGATACAGACAAGAGGAAGGATTAGACTATGACGAGACATACGCTCCTGTGGCACGTTTAGAGGCAATCAGAATGTTCTTAGCCTACGCTGCCCACAAGAACTTCACGGTCTTTCAAATGGACGTGAAGACAGCATTCCTGAACGGAATTCTGAAAGAGGAAGTATACGTCTCGTAGCCAGAGGGTTTTGTCAATCAAGAGAAGCCGAATCACATCTACATTCTCGACAAAGCTCTCTACGGTCTGAAACAAGCCCCTCTAGCCTGGTATGATGTCCTTTCCACTTTTCTAGTCAAGTCTGGGTTTTCAAAAGGTACGGTGGATACCACCTTGTTCATAAAGAAAGAAAAAGCCGATATCGTTTTAATACAAATCTATGTCGACGATATTATTTTTGGTTCAACTAATACTAAGTACTGTAAGAATTTTGCAAACCTTATGGTGTCTAGATTTCAAATGAACTTGATGGGAGAGATGAACTTCTTTCTCGGGCTTCAAGTAAAATAATTTTCTACAGGTATCTTTATCAATCAATCTAAGTACATTAGGGAAATTCTCCGAAAATTCCAAATGGAAAATACAAAACCGATTGGTACCCCAATGGCACCAGGAACTAAGATTGGCACCGATCCTTCGGGAAAGGCTGTTGGTATTAGGACCTACAGAGGAATGATAGGTTTTTTAATGTATCTTACTAGTAGTAGACCAGACATAATGTTTTCAACATGTCTTTGTGCCCGATATCAGGCTAATCCAAAAGAAATCCATTTGAATGCTGTCAAGCGTATATTCAGGTATCTGAAGGGCACCGCAGATCTCGGTCTGTGGTATCCCAAAGATACTACTTTTGAACTAACAGCGTACACAGATGCAGATCATGCAGGTTGTATGTTAGACAGGAAGAGCACGTCAGGACACGTACAGTTCCTCGGTGACAAACTAGTAAGTTGGGGATCGAAGAAGCAACTTTGCGTTTCAACTTCCACGGACGAAGCAGAATATGTAGCTGCTGCTAGCTGCTGTTCTCAGGTTTTGTGGATGCAAACACAACTTCGCGACTACGGTTTCCACTTCAACAAAATCCCGATCCACTGCGACTCCAAGAGCGCCATCACAATAACAACGAATCCTGTTCAACACATAAAAACCAAACATATCGACGTCAGGTATCACTTTATCAAAGATCATGTAGAAAAAGGAAACATAGAACTTTTCTTTGTAATAACAGATTATCAACTTGCAGATTTGTTTACCAAGGCATTAGATGAAAAGAGATTCAACTTTCTTATCTCTAAGCTTGGTATGCTAAATCTTAAGACATAATCAGTAGTTACCTATAAAAGTTCACTATTGTTTACTTTTTCCTCATATCTTTATGCTTAATTGTGAATGATATCTGTATTTCATATGTTAATGTTCATTATTCTAGGGGGAGTATGAGAAGAAACTCATACTTGGTCAATATTAATTTGAGGGGGAGCTCATAAGATTTCTGCACTTACGTTTTATGACAAATTTTTGTAATGCAAGATTTTAGGGGCAGCTCTTCAGGTCAAAGGAGTTCGGATATGACTTCTGATTATTTCTGATCAGAACTCGTACTTTAATAGTTTTACTGCTTTTTGTCTTTTCAATTTAAGTGAATAAATTTTACTTTGACTTGACTTAAGACTTTTGCAGAATTTTTGAGAGAAGCTTACAAGTTCATATCTTTATGACTTTAAGCTTAGCTTCATGAGATGTAAGATCATACGTTCAGGTATTATCCTTTATCTTAATCTCATATATGGTTGAAAGAAGGACAACTTTCAATCATAGAAAACATTGTTTTTAATGTTCAAACCACTTCCCGATTTTTTCAACAGATTTTATATTATGGAAGTGTGATTTTAAATATTTTCAAAGATCAATATTGTGCTTTAACTGAAATAGTTAAACCATTCTGAGCATCACATGCATCATAGGAAAACAAAGAATCATTGTGCTAGGAATTAACACAACTTCAATGGAATCACCTTAACCAGTGATTTCTACCCAAGAAGTTAATCCTTAGTGATTGAGTGTGCAAGCAAAAAGAAATGAGTGTGATTAGAGAAAGCAAAAAGTTTAAAAGAAAGAGCGTGTGGGAACAGAGTTAAAAGAATATCACAATTCTGCACCAACTTTTTCTGAGCCGGGTAGCCACATTACTAGTGTTTCACAAATCTTTGGTGAACATTATTGAAACAGGCAAATAACCCATGCCAACTCTTGATCAAACCTCACTATCTACTCATTTTCTTCTCAACAAGAAAGTGTTTCACATTTTCAAAGGGGACGCAACACATATGTTATCTGATTTTCATTTGGAAAATCTGGATATTGAAAAGAAGGAAGTTTGCCCCACCTTCGCACTTCACTCATGCACATTGAGTCTGTGTTTAACTTACTGTTGTCTCAGTGGTTTACACAATTTTGAGCTAATAAGTAATCATCTGTGCTTAATTCTTTCAACACAAGCACGAACACACAAGGAATTAGTTTCTTTATCATAACGTTTATAGAAATTACCTTTGTGGTGTTTCGATGATTAAATGGAAGCCCTGGGGGAGTCAACATCAAACAACTCCTTTCCAATGTGTATTCGTTACACACAATGACTTAGTGTTACTGACAGGCATTCTAACTGATTCATTAGTTGATTCAGGTGTTACATGATTATTTTGTCTAGATTTGCAAAGATCAGGATGAATAACTATTGAATTGACGGATCAGAGACTCCAAGTGGTTGACATTTCTTACTCAAAGTTTTGATGAAGTCGTTGCACTTTTCATCAAAAAGGGGGAGAATATAAAGCTTGAAGAAATGTTCATTACAAGAAAAGCTTACCAAGAACTGCGAGATCAAAGTATTCTGAAGACATGCTGATTTCAGATAAATTTTATTTGAAGATACTTTGCTAAAGCATTCTGAGCTAGAGAAAGAGATTGCATCTTCTATGCTGAAAGAGAAGATCGTATTGCCAAATCATTTTCGTAATGATCTTGATCCAAAGGGGGAGATTGTTAGGACACAGTCTCATTAGATTCAAGTTCATCCAAACTGAAGTTTGCAATCCGAAGCTACCGCTGATAAGTCACTCTCAAGACATAGTCTAGGGTCTATTCTGTAATAAAGTCAAAGTTGTTTTAATATCTAGATATCATTTAGATATTATGTTTTTAGTTTAATATTAGTTTAAGTTTTGATAATATCTTTATTAGATATTATCTATCTCTCTATCATCTATCAGTTCAAAGAGATATACACATACACAAAGGTGAAAAGAGAGAAAAACAAACAGAGCTTAAACTCAAGAACTCAACCGTGTAATCCGCGTTTATATATCGAAACAGGTTGGTTTATCATCTATTGTTTGTTGTTTTGATTATCTGGTAACGATCACGGACTCACAGAACAAGTCTCCAAACTTTTAATGCATCACTATTATCCAATCCAGATCCTCCAATGCTTTAGATACTTTGGTTGGTTCAATCTTGCTTAGAAAGCAAGTGAATAGACATTCGTTCGGAGTTGCCGTTTTGGAACGAGTAGATACACTTGCTTGAGGATCACCAATAATCTGATGAATAGGATGAGATCTTGTCCATTTGGTAGTATGAGGGAGAGGATCTATTATCTCTTGAACAACTTCTAACTGTTGATAGAGAGCTTCAGATACTTCTATATCAGATGAAGAGACAGAAACTGTTTGAACTGGAGGAGGGGGTAATTCAACAACATCAGAATCAGACTCTGGAATTGTTGGTTGAATATCAGCAGTTTGTTCTTCTTCTTGAACTGGTTCTGTTTGAACAAATTCTTCTTGAACAGGTGCTTCTTGAACAGATTCATTTTGAACAAGTTCTTCTTGAATAGATTCATTTTGAACAAGTTCACTTGTTCAGGTTCTGATTGAGCTGGATGAAGTTCAAAAAGAATGTTTTGAGGTTCAGAAGGTATTGGAACAACATCTGTTTCAGAGATAGATGCAGCGGAATTGGAAGTAGATGCGCTCACAAATTCCTGATTCAAAACATTTGAAGCATTTTCAGTGTTAGATTTAGGCACATCATCATAAAAATGCTTAAAAAGAAAATCAAGATCAGTAAGATTAAGCAAAGAAGAAG
The DNA here is from genome assembly GCA_023525745.1 of Arctium lappa. Classification (NCBI taxonomy): domain Eukaryota; kingdom Viridiplantae; phylum Streptophyta; class Magnoliopsida; order Asterales; family Asteraceae; genus Arctium; species Arctium lappa. The sequence continues at coordinate 37,712,355 of CM042059.1, forward strand.
ATGGATCCTGATTTGTCTGTTGTAGTGCAGGTTCTGAACTGGTTTGTCCAGAAGCTAAATTCCCTGAATGTGCGGGTTCTGAACCTGTTTGGTTAGAAACCAAATCTGCAGCTTCGTCAAATTTAACATTGACACTCTCTATCACTTTTCTGGCTGAGGTAAGAAAGACTCGGTAAGCTGCAGAAGTAGAAGAATAACCCAGAATAATACCCTCATCTGCCTCTGGACTGAATTTGTTCAGATTATCGTGGTCATTCAGAACATAACACTTACACCCAAATGATTTGAAATATTTGAGATTTGGTTTGATGCCATTCATAAGCTCATAAGGTGTTTTGTTGAATTGGCGATGTAGAATGGATCTGTTCTGAGTATGACATGAAGTATACACCGCTTCAGCCCAATGTGACAAAGGAAGACTGGAATAGGCAAGCATCGATCTGGCAGCCTCGACAAGTGTTCTATTTCTTCGTTTAACAACACCATTTTGTTGCGGTGTTCGATCAGCAGAAAACTGTTGTTGAATGCCTTGATCTTCATAGAAAGCTTGAAGAGTGTTGTTTTTGAATTCTGACCATTGTTTGATCTGACAACTTTGACCGTTTTTTGCTTGTTGGTCTGTATCGTTTTGATTAGATTGATGAGAATGTTTGGAGTCTCATCTTTGGACTTGAGAAACTTGACCCATGTATAGCGTGAATAATCATCAACAACCACCAAAACGTATCTTTTCTTTCCGATGCTCTTTGTTTTTATTGGTCCATATAAGTCAACATGTAGGATATCAAGAATGTCCGAAGTGCAGGCTTCGGGTTTTGGCTTATGCGGAACTTTCTTCATCTTTCCTTTCTCACAGTCTTGACAAAGGTGGTCTTTCTGAAATTGGAGTACTGGGAGACCTCGTACGGAATCATTCTTAACAAGGCGATCCATGTATTTAAAGTTGAGATGAGCTAGTCGTCGGTGCCATATCCAGCTTTCATGAACAGAGGCTTTAGATAGCAAGCAAATATTTGATGGAATTTTAACCTTGGAAAGATCAATAGTGTATAAATTTGATCTTCTCTTTCCGACAAGTAAATCTCGGCCACTGTCATTCTTTACTGCAACTCGTTTGGATTTGAAGTTGACTTCAAGATCTTTGTCGCAAAATTGCCCGATGCTGAATAAATTGTGGCTAATACCTTCAACATAGCTAACTCTCTTGACAGTTATATTCCCTTGCACAAGATCACCATAGCCTAAAATAGGAGCAGTCTCGCAATTTCCAAACTTTACACGACCGCAACATTTTTCTTTAAAATTTGAAAGTAATGATTTTTTGCCCGTCATGTGTTTGAACACCCCGAATCCAGATACCATAATTGACTATGCTGGACATTCAGAAATTACACAGATTTAGGTACCCATATTCTAATAGGTCCCTTCTTGTTAGTCCTTTGCCTCTTATTTTTCAAAACTCTCTTTTTAGAAAAAATATGAACATAATCATCCATGGAGAAAGAAACATAATCATCTGAATCAGAACTAGAAGAACAATATGAGACATTCTTTGCAATTTGAATCATTTGCTTTATTGAATATTTTGTGTTTTTATTACAAAATGCAAATGTATCCGTTTGACAAAGACAATCTACACATTTATCCTCTAAAGTTTCAGATTCTGTTGATTTCTTCTTGACTCTCCATATCTACCTTGTCGACTTGTTCAAAGTCCGGTCTGAAACAGTAGAATCAGAAGAATTAGAATTTTCAGAAATAACAGTATCTTGTTTCTTTGACTTCTTTGACCTTCTTCTTTTACGCTTTGGTTTATAATACTGATCATTTAGCATAAAAGAATCATCAACAATTGAATTGGAAGAAGAAATTTTATCTAAGAAATCAAACTGAGCATTCATCATTGTTGAACTTTCCTTGGAGTCATGATTTTCAAAAACACACAACTCAGGAGACGTTTTGCGCGACCCACTGGTGGCACATACTAAACTTTGTGCCACCAACTTCTGGCGCAAACCTTCAGTTTGCTCTACCTGTGGTTGGCGCAAACTTTCACTTGTTTGTACTTTCTGAGTATTTTCCTTAGAATCGATAGAAAATCCAGAATTTATTTTGTCATCAAAGTCTTGTTTTTGAGAAATGATTTTGTCTTCAAAACTGGATTTCATGATAAAAAGAAATAAACTATTTTCAAATTCATTTTGAAGACGTTGTTCTTCCATTTTATCTTCAAGATCAATGATTTTGACCTCTAATACTAATGGGGGAATATATCTCTTAGAATCATAAGAAACCGGAGATATATTTTCCTTATTAGTGCTATTGGCATATATATCAAAATAATCATTTGGTAATGAAGATTTAATGGAAGAATTGACATTTAAAACATTTTGATATTTTCTGGACTTCTTTGATTTTTCAGGAAAATATTTGGCATTTTCACGAGTATAAACAAATGGCATTTCCATTTTCTTGTTGTTCATTCTTTTCTCATTTTCAATTTCTAATTCTTGCTTTTCATTCATCCACTCAATTTTAAATTGAGGATCTTATTTTGCAAGATTTAGATAATCGAAATTATATAAAGCGGGTGTTTTTGTTATAACATTGTTTAAACAATGTGGATTTTCAAAACCAAGTCCCCATCTTTCTTTTATTGCCTCATTACTCCTTGGTTTATTCATATATATGGTTTGCTCAGTTTGTTCTCTCTTATATAATTTTCCTTCTAAAACAATTATTTTATCAGAAAAATCTTGATTTAATTTGGTCAGATCTGTCAAAGAATCAAGATTAGTCTTATTTAAATTTTCTAATTCATCCAATTTCTTTTGAAACTTATCTTTTGTATCTGTCAAAATAAAATTTTCATCTTTCAATGAAATTTGCAATTTTTCAATCATGACAGATTTTTCTTGATTAGTTTGCTTTTCAGATAAGAACTTTGAACGTAAATCATGTAAGGCATTGATAATGATGTTCATTTGAGATGAAATGAAATTAAAATCAAAATGAGAAGGTACCTCACATTCATCAGTTGAGATATCCTCATCTTCATCATCACTGTTATCGTCACCAATAAAGCACATTGCTGCTGTTTCCTCATTCTCAGCTTCATTGTCAGAATGGTCTAACCAGTATTCTTCCTCAGTAAGCAGAATTGTTCCGTTCTCCCTCTTTTCTGCAAGTTCCAACTTTTTCTGGTAAAACGCAGAATCCCGAACAACCTTTACTCGACACTCTTTTGCAATGTGTCCCGACTTCCCACAGTTGAAGCAATTCATAGCCTTCTTCTCTTCCTTTTTCGGCTCAGTTAATTTAGTAGGCTCATATTTTGGAACATATGGCTTTGAGGGAGCACCGGTGTCCACTTTCTTTGATCCGGAAGTGAAACAAAGATTGTTGGAACCTGATCTATGCTGGAATTTCTTATGATAATGTTGAGAAAGATGAATCATAGCCTTTTTCAAAGCTTCACCATCATCTTTAGTAGACCCATCATAAGCATTCTCAGATAATGCTTGTTCGGCTAGTTGAGTTGCAAGGAGAGCAATTGGATCTACTGACTTCGGTTTGTTTTTCTTATCAATCTTTGCTTTCTTTTCCAGTACCATATTCTCATCAGTCATCAAGATTTCATAAAGTACCTGAATTGGCATTGTAGAGATCCGTACATCATTCCTCATCCTATGACAATACTTGCTCCATTCTGGTTGAAGAGCATTTAAAAATTTCAGATTAGCTTCCAGTTCAGTCTTTGTCACCTTAATCTTGTACAAATCATTTATCACCGCCCAAAATCTGTCAAACACACTTTTCAAACTTTCTCCATCTTTTGCCTTAAACTCCTCAAAATTGTTCATGTATCTTGTCTAACGGAGTTGAGTGGCAACTGTTGTAACACCCTGAATTCTGGAAATAGCAACTAATTTAAAATTTTCTAAATACACCAATAAAAGAATCATCTACAACCACAATTTAATATTTAACCTCAACACACACATTCATTCTATTCATACGGTTTATAATAAGGACGGGTGCTACTAAAAACCAATAAAAGTCACTATCTCCAAACTGCGGAAGTCTTCACTAACTTACACTCGGGAGAACTAAGTACATCTCTTCTTGGGACAGCTAGGACCAAACCCCCATCTGGAACCTGATGCATATGCCGACAAATAAAAAGGTTAGGCTTAACGCCTAGTGAGTTCAAGAGTTTATATCAAGATTATGAAGAAAACGTAAAATGGAAATATTGTAACTTATAATCATGATCCTTTAAAAATGATTTACATTAAAATAATGGAACAGCTCATTTACCAAAAATATGTATTTTATAGATGGTCGTCTAAATGCCAAAACACTCTTTTTCATGAAATGATGCAATCCATCACTTAATTGAAACGGGAATAATGGTAATGCTCAACTAATTAAATGTGAGTAAGCTTTATAAAACAAACGACAAAAATATGAGTAAACTCAAGTCTCTAAGATTATAGCATAAGGGAGGTAACCCAACTCAAAACGTGGATATAAAATGACTCCCAATTTATGATAATGTAAATAATACTTCATATCCCAAAACATCCAAAACACGGATAGAGATTAATACTCGACCCATAAAACATGGAATAAATTCATGTATGAAAAATGTCATCGAAAACAAATAATAAACGACTCAGCCCAAAATAACACCTTTTGGTGATGGGGGAAACCCGATTCCGCATAATGTGACGTGCACAGAGTAAGCCACACATTACGTTAAAGTGGTATAAGTATCGGGCTCAACATCTTTCAGAATACACTCATAGATACTAGCACGGAGGACTTACACCATACCAAAGAAGCCAATTGCGCCTCAATGGGGAAAACTAATCGTTCCACCATCGGATAAAGCAATAACTGTACCGAGCTCAACATCTTTCAGCATACACCAATTGATACGAGCACGAAGGACTTACATCACATCCAATGCCGAACGTGCCTCGATGTAGAAAACTAGTCGTCCCAACACCGGATAAAATACAAAAGTGCTCATGGATCCATAGCAGATGGGGATGAAACATTACATGACTCAAAACGAATGAACTAACGCATTCAAAACATGTAATTACTAAATAAGATGCAATAAATGCAAATCATAACCAAACGCTCTATAATGAGCTACCAAAACCGGACAAGTGTCCCCAAGACCCAACAAAATCCAAACTAAGCTATAAGCTCAACCAATCCAAAGACCCAACGTGGAAAATCATAAAATGAAATCAAACGTAAACGACCCGAAATAATGCAACCCATGTTTCAAAACACACAAATAACTCCAACATAATTTAGATTGGGACAAAACATTTTCCAAATGAGTTTATACCAATTATCCTTTCAAATCATTCCATGACACCCAATAAAATGCATTTATACTCGAAATTATACTCCATGAAATAAATCATTTAAATACCCAAATATATGATTATTTATCAAAATGCACAAAATCCCAAAATGGGTGTCTCAACGTGTTTATAAAACTAAACATTTCAAAATAACTAAAACTTATCAGCAGTTAACAAATTGAGGTAAAACACAAACATTTTAAATTAAACATTTTGGCATGTACACCGTTTTCACAAATTAACTTGAACTTACCTTGCTAGATTTAGGCTAAATCTAGATTTTCCCCCCAACTAGAGCTTCTTTGAATAACACTTGGATTCTCAAGTCAAAACTTCCAAAAACCTAAATCCATACATATTCAACCATAAATAAACATAACCAAACACGTAGAATCATTCCCCAAACAATTTATATCAAATCTCCAAACGAGATCAAAACCCTAATTTCTCCAAAATCGTCCAACCAAAAACTTAAGAAATAGAGTACTTGGAAACTATGAATGAAGCATTTATAACTTGATTAAAGTGTTAGAAAGTAGAAGGGATGAACTTACATTGGTGGGTTTTGATAAAACACAAAACCCTAGGATTTTCTTGAAGAAGACAACAATGGAGATGATGAGATGGTAGCTCCTTGAATCCTAGACTTCCAAGACCTTAGATGATGATGGAATGCTTCAAGATCAAAGTAAATGGCCATGGAAATGGTTGAGGTTGAAACCAATACGATAGGAATCGGCCTGGGAGAGAAAGGGAAGAGAGTGGAAGTGAGAAAATGGGATAGGGGGCTGAAAATCGCAACTTTTAACACTCTGGTACTCGTAGGCTATAGCGCCAGGCTATTGTGCCAGTGGCACAATCGCTGGCACAATCGCCGAGATTGTACCGAGAGTGTTTGGAGTTTGGCGATTGTGACATGCTATAGTGACAGTGTCACAATCGCCGGGCACTATAGCCGAGCATGTACCGAACACTATTTTGGCCATAACATCTTCGTTTTAGCTCCGATTTCGCTCCGTAAGGAACCGTTGGAGTCGTAATTGAATCCTTTATCCATCAAGACTATAAAATCTAAGATTCAAGTCCAAAATCATATATCTTATTTTTCCTCAATATATCGGTTTCTGTATTAACTTTAAATGATACATTTTCAAAAATCTGGGTGTTACAATCCTCCCAACCTAAAAGAGATTTCGTAGGACGAAATCTAGATTTCCATGAAACGTTTACCGCATAATAGGTTGTATCTACTCCACTTGCCAGAACTACCACCATAACCATATTTCGGTCCTCACGATAAATGTCCCCTTGGGCACATCACACTTATATCCGAATGAATAGTTATCTTACTAACGTAGTCCTTAACCATGAGACTGCGGTTGTCTCCTAACCTTGGGTGACACGCACTACCCCAATGATAGTTTGTGACTTCAACTTCCCACTGATTAGATCATTCCAGCTCAACCCGATTCTGAATTTGTAATCCAAATTCCACCATCAGCCCAAATCAGTCCCAAAATTACCACAACAAGGAAAAATTGTACAATCCCACACTTAATTACCAATATCTAACTTCCTTTAAGTTCCATTACCGAGAAGCTAACATTTCTTGTAATCCAATGGGGACACTTCCAACATTCCAAGGATTACTGACCTCAAAAGGACAGGTCTATTTGTACTGAGTCGATCCTCAAAGATTTAAAATTAACACCTAATTTGGGAATAATAACTCTGATCATTCCTTTTGTAACACCCCTAATTTCGTTATGTAACCTTGGTATTCTAGTGTTAAGCTTTTGTCGCTAGCACCGCGTTTGTTACCAAGTTTGAGTTTGGCATTTGGTGGTTTAGGACAAACCACAGTGAACTACGCGAGTTATGCCACGGGTTGAGGTCGCGGCATAACCCGCGAAACCCACTGGATGTCTTGGGGTTTTAGGGACACGGGCGAGTTATGCCGCGAGTGGAAGTCGCAGCATTACCCGCGAAGCTCTCCTGGCCGACTTAAGGGTTTCCACCCAAAATATCTCTCATTTCTCAATCTCATTCTCTCTCTTCAAATTCTCTCTCTCTCTAAGATTTTTCTTTGGCTTCTTCGATCTTTGAAGCTCCGTTGATCACTAGTATTAAATGCATTGCTCGGGGTTTCGGTGTATAAAGCTTCACCTCTTCGTCGTGGTCGATATCTGGTTCTTCGGGTTTTCGTATAAACCTATTGGGTGAGTTCCTACTACCATTTTACAAACTTTATACATGTCAAAACTCTTATTTGCGAAATCTGAAGTATTTCTACGGTATGATTTTATGTTCTCTACATTTTGATATAAATGAAGTTTTTGGTGATTCTCGGGGTTCCCGATCAGTTTTGACCAAAATGACGGATTCTGCTTTATTGAAGTAAAATGATGTTTTACTTGCACATTATGTGGATATGTAAAAAGAATGTTCGAAGACTCATTTTAATGATTTTTCATTTTTACTAGAAATTGAACTAGAAATGGCATTTTGTTTATAAAATGTACTTATACCATATATTTATTTATGGTTGGTCAAATATGTTGTTGTGACGAGTCCTTACCATTACTAGTGGATCCCTATGTTTTGGAGTAGACTGTTTTGTTGGGAGGTTATATTCCCCAAATTTGTAGCTATGGATCACATGTTCCTCGGGGGCAACTTGGTACGGTTATGTGAGGCCGGATACTAGACATGGTTCATGGTGATCCTAGTGAAGGAGTATACATTGGTTTCCCTTGGGAGCGCGATCTCACCTCGTAGCACGGACTCTGGGTTCATTGCTGAGGACTCCAAGTGTTTAGCTCATAACTCTGATTTGTGGTCTACTTTGTGTTACACCACTATCCTTGGTAAAATGGTTCTTTTGTCATCGTATGATGAGTTTTGGACCGAAAAATCCCGTTTGTGGCGAAATGTTATCTTTTATAAACTAAACCTTTATGAAAAGATTTCTTTATGATATTGACGTTTATATCTCTGATTTTGGATAAACTGTATGTTCTCACTAGGCTTTAAGCCTAACACTTTTTCTCAAATAATGTGTATAACAGGTCTCCCTTAGCGGTGGGTTGCACAGGGTCTTTGAGAGTCGAGCGTGGACTCGAGGCATATTTTGAGATGTCTAGTATTTTGGATGTTGGGCATTGTTTAAGTCCCATCTTTTAGTGAATTTTGGTTCACCAGGTGTTGTAGTCTAGACGGTTATGTTTAGATTAGTATAGTTGATAAATTCTATATCCGTATGAGTTTTGTATAGTCTTAAGGACTGATCCCCTTTATGTGAAGTTTATATCCTTTCGGATGTCTTGTTACCATATTTCCAGGTTTTAATTTACTCTTGATTTTAGAGTGTTACAAGTTGGTATCAGAGCTCTAGTTTAAGCAAACTAGGCATGAATATAAGATGTCTAGACTTAGACTGAGTTTGATAGGCACTGATTGTGAGACTGGGTAGAACTTTTAAGATGGGTTAGCCTTAGAATCGACGGAGGTTATGTTAATCAAGTGTTGTGATGATGGTAACAAGATCCCTTATGTGTTATATGTTCATAATCTCACTTAGCTAATGTGATTATGAGAATATTTTACGTGAGTGTAATTGGTTAGCTAATGTTGTGACAATTGGTAGACGTAGCGGTACTATTCTTTCGTGCGTGTTTCAGTTAAACTCTTCCTTACCCTTCCTCGTGCTTGTGTTTATCTGCTCTACCTTAGTATGTTGACCGTTGGAGTAGTGCGAGAGTTTATAAGCGAGTAAGCTAAGGAATGATTGTTGTTTATAAGCAATGTCTCCTTGGAATTATAGTAAGTGCGTGGGACGCATTAAGTTAATCATCCTAAGCCAGATTCGTTGGTGGAGTTAGGATTATATCTTGTTAGATCGATTCCATTTAGAGGAGATTTGTAAGTCAATTTAATGGGATGGTTGCCCTATGATGCCTGAGGCATCCGGTAGATTATAGAACGTCGGAATATTGGGAAGCATAGTATTAAGATGTGAGTGCCGACCGAATTCATGCATTTAATTTATTTCTAAAATAAGGTTGCCTAAATTGCTTCTCATGAGCGCCAACCATGAAGTAAATTACATTATAACGTTTTGGCAAGACATTTAGCACTCATCATATTTTAAACTATGAGCATAAGCATGCTTAAATTGGTTTTGTTACACCTGATTTCAAATTTTTATCAAAACTCTCTTTATTTCAAGTCTAGTGTTTAAATGCTATTTTTTGGATGTCGAAATATTTGTGTTTTTAACGCTTGTTGAGTTAATGGGCAATTAGCTGTGGAATTTTGACCTTGACATTGGAGCTCTTCCACGTATGTCAATGGGTTAAAGGAAAAGTTATTCCCATACTTTTGTGTGAGTCTTGTTGAATTGCATGGAGTATTGTTTTACGAATTCTTTTAACGCATGCGTATATTTTGAGATGCGTAAGTTAATTTTAAATTGTGTGCAATTTATGAGTTCTTTGGGCGTCGTATCTCATCAATCTTGTCAAAATGGTCGCCTTACCTTATGTTGAAAAATAGAAATTTGGACACCACTTGATTTTAGCATTAAGGAGTCTTATGAAAATCCATTTGAATTATGGTGTCATATTTTACGACTTTGGTGTCGCGTAAATAATTTCAGGAACATGTGCATGTGCATCATTGTGTGCGTTAATTTCGGGGTTTTGTTAACAAATGTCAATCGTCGTGTACTATGTGCATTGAATTTAAGTATAACGTTGGTGTGAATGATTGCATAAACGATTTATGTTATTTTAAAACAGGATTTTCACTCTGATCGTATTTCCATCATTAACTCTTACTGTTAAAAAAAAAATCTGCAAAAGTATTTAGCGAGTTAGCGGTATTTTGTCGTCGTAATTTCTATACTGGACAATTGTGTTTATTTTTACAACGTGAAGCTTTAAACTCGATTTGAAATTTTATTTGCATCCCCGTTATTTTACCGCCCTTTGGGGAATGAATTGTTACATATGTTGAAGTACAAGAACCTATTTTCACGTTTATAGTATAAACTATTTCGTATGTTTTACTTGGTGCTTCTCAAGGTGTGAGTATTTTGATAAGTTTCGTATTCGGTAATTTGGATTGTTTTAACAGCATAAATTGCTCATGTCGAGCTTGAATATTTCAACAGGTAAATAGTGTGATTTACATATTCTAGGTGATTTTGTACACGTAAAATCTACATTATGATTTATGTATCTTTGATGATTTTGTGCATCTTAGTATAATTGCATTTATAAACTTTTGGAAAATCTTTTGTCTCAATACGTGTTGAGTTTTGAGAAATCATGTCCTAGTGGTGTATGTTTTCATAAACATTGTTTAAAGACATTTCATTATTTGGGGAAAACGTTAAATGTCGGTTAAACGTGTTTTAAGGTTTACGAGACTTTCATTGGAAATTTACGTAAAGTGTCGGGCCTTTGGCTCGGGTTTTGACTGAATGAGTCGTGTGGACATTTGTCCAGATTTATAACCGCAATGAAGGATTTTAGCATGATGGAGGTTATTCATGGTTTGGTAAGTTAAGGTTGACTTGTGAAAATAGTGTACATGACAAAATGTTTAGTTTTATGAACATGTGAAACACCCATTTTGGGATCTTTGGTTATTTTGGTAAATAAATCATGTTGAGGTATTTCTTTGATGATTTTACATATGTAATTGGAGTTCAATTGACGTAAGTGTCGTTTGGTGTATTTGATCTTATAAACCTTTTCCAGAAAATGCATATTATTGTGTTATGAGGCCTTTTAAAAACATAAGGGTATGAGTTCATTTGGAAAACGGTTTGTTTCAACCAACGATGAGATTTGAGTTAATCATACTTTTGGGTCGTGTTTGCATAATAGTTGGTCAAACGTGTTTCAGTATTTATTTCGGCTTTCATTTGGGTGTTTACGTAAACCGTTGGTTCGTTGGCTCAATTTTGACTAAATGGAGTTTTGAGGGCATTTGTACGGTTTAAAAACAGTTGTGGAATTTTGGAGTATGATGGTGATTATTCTATGCCATTAGGAGTCACACGTTTTGGGAACTTTGGTTTTTCAGTTGGAGTCATATAATGTTAGACAGTCTGTCTGTTTTGTAAAGCCTGAGGTTTTTGGGTTGCACTTAGTGACCGCTCGGGTTGGCTAGCGAGTAGACAATAGGTGGAACGAGCTGCTGAGTTGGAACTCGTCTGGATTGGATAGGCACCCATGTCCGTAAGCCTTTGGAGTGGAACTCGACGGAGTATGGCTAGAGGCAATGAACGGTTTGAAGTTGTGATGTCTGGTATGACATGGGAACTAAGATCGGGATGCGTGGTGAAATCCAATAACATCACGGGTGGCCGCATTCATTTGTTCTCGCCACCCAAGATGGAAACGTTTAGAGGTCATGTGAGGAAGTTGTATGGGAGGCCTACTTGCGTGTCCTTCTATTCTTTTGTGTACGGGTCTATCCGTCGTAGACCCGGGGTATTTTAAACACTAATGTCATGTTTTTTTTTACCAACTTTGGTTATGTGGAGTCGACGGTAAATGATGGCTTTAATATTGGGTTTTCCCCACGTATATTAAGGTTTGAATGAAATGTATTATTCGTGCATGCTGATATTTAGTGTTCTTTCGTTTTTGGTCGTGTGAGTATTGGGCCTAGTGTCCATGTTTTCGGACGTACGATATGGATAGTGTTACTAATATTTCATACTTCGAGTTATACAAATTGTGTCAATTTATAAAACGTATTTGCAATGAAGTATCCGTCTTTGAAGGTGCATGACTTTGAAAAGGAGTTGTTTCTATATTTTAAGGTTCATTATTTGAAAGGTTATGATTTAAAGAGATGTTCATCAATTTAAATGCTTTTACTTATGTAAAACTCTTGAGCTCTCTAGTCGTTAAGCTTAAACTTTTATTTATTTATTTATCTTCATGTGCATCATTTCCTGTTGGGAGTTCGGTTCTAGCAGTGCTTTGAGGAGTCGGGCCTTAGCCTTGAGCTAGAGTAAGTGGTTGGTGAAGTCTTCCACAGGTTGGAGATAGTGGCTACGCATGAGTTTCTATAGCGCCTGTCCTTTATAGTTCGAATGTGTAGATTGGTGGTATGTTTAGAGGTAAATCTTTATAAGTAGTTGTAGACGAAGTATTTAGGGATGTACTAAGAAATTCTAATAAGGGCTATTTCCAGATTTGGAGTCGGATTGGAGTTGAGTGATAACAGAATCTATGTTAACCGTTTGCCGGAAAGACGCATTAGTGCGCCTTGTAAGAATATCTTTATTGATAATAGGAATGGATCAGTGAAATCTGAGAGTTTTGGGAAGATTAGCGTCGACCGTTGGCTTTGAGTTCGGAACCGTGCAGTTTGAAAGAAATTGGTAGATGGAAAGTTGAGGTTGTTAATTTCCTGGAAGTAGTAATTGTCACCTAAGGTTGGGAGGCAACCGTAACCTTATGAGTAAAGGTTACTTTAGAGTGTTGAGTGTTCGTTCGGTTAGGAGTGAATTGTGCTCAAGAAGGGTAGCTCATGTGGATGTCGGTATTAGGATCTCGTTAATGATTCTGGCATTTGGGTTTGTGACGATCTTCTCTGCGGACAGTGTTCCATTTAGAACAGTAGATTTTGAGGACAAAATTATTCTAAGGTTGGGAGGATTGTAACACCCCTAATTTCGTTATGTAACCTTGGTATTCTAGTGTTAAAATTTTGTCGCTAGCACCGCGTTTGTTACCAAGTTTGAGTTTGGCATTTGGTGGTTTAGGACAAACCACAGTGAACTACGCGAGTTATGCCGCGGGTTAAGGTCGCGGCATAACCCGCGAAACCCACTGGATGTCTTGGGGTTTTAGGGACACGGGCGAGTTATGCCGCGAGTGGAAGTCGCGGCATAACCCGCGAAGCTCTCCTGGCCGACTTAAGGGTTTCCACCCAAAATATCTCTCATTTCTCAATCTCATTCTCTCTCTTCAAATTCTCTCTCTCTCTCTAAGATTTCTCTTTGGCTTCTTCGATCTTTGAAGCTCCGTTGATCGCTAGTATTAAGTGCATTGCTCGGGGTTTCGGTGTATAAAGCTTCACCTCTTCGTCGTGGTCGATATCTGGTTCTTCGGGTTTTCGTATAAACCTATTGGGTGAGTTCCTACTACCATTTTACAAACTTTATACATGTCAAAACTCTTATTTGCGAAATCTGAAGTATTTCTACGGTATGATTTTATGTTATTTACATTTTGATATAAATGAAGTTTTTGGTGATTCTCGGGGTTCCCGATCAGTTTTGACCAAAATGACGGATTCCGCTTTATTGAAGTAAAATATTGTTTTACTTGCACATTATGTGGATATGTAAAAAGAATGTTCGAAGACTCATTTTAATGATTTTTCATTTTTACTAGAAATTGAACTAGAAATGGCATTTTGTTTATAAAATGTACTTATACCATATATTTATTTATGGTTGGTCACATATGTTGTTGTGACGAGTCCTTACCATTACTAGTGGATCCCTAGGTTTTGGAGTAGACTGTTTTGTTGGGAGGTTATATTCCCCAAATTTGTAGCTATGGATCACATGTTCCTCGGGGGCAACTTGGTATAGTTATGTGAGGCCGGATACTAGACATGGTTCATGGTGATCCTAGTGAAGAAGTATACATTGGTTTCCCTTGGGAGCGCGATCTGACCTCGTAGCACGGACTCTGGGTTCATTGCTGAGGACTCCAAGTGTTTAGCTCATAACTCGGATTTGTGGTCTACTTTGTGTTACACCACTATCCTTGGTAAAATGGTTCTTTTGTCATTGTATGATGAGTTTTGGACCGAAAAGGCCCGTTTGTGGCGAAATGTTATCTTTTATAAACTAAACCTTTATGAAAAGATTTATTTATGATACTGACGTTTATATCTCTGATTTTGGATAAACTGTATGTTCTCACTAGGCTTTAAGCCTAACACTTTTTCTCAAATGATGTGTATAACAGGTCTCCCTTAGCGGTGGGTTGCACAGGGTCTTTGAGAGTCGAGCGTGGACTCGAGGCATATTTTGAGATGTCTAGTATTTTGGATGTTGGGCATTGTTTAAGTCCCATCTTTTAGTGAATTTTGGTTCACCAGGTGTTGTAGTCTAGACGGTTATGTTTAGATTAGTATAGTTGATAAATTCTATATCCGTATGAGTTTTGTATAGTCTTAAGGACTGATCCCCTTTATGTGAATTTTATATCCTTTCGGATGTCTTGTTAACATATTTCCAGGTTTTAATTTACTCTGGATTTTAGAGTGTTACACCTTTTTACAACCAAACTGTAACGTCCTCAATGTTCCAAATATCCGTAAATGTAGTACACTGCCAACACATAACATGCTGTCAATATCAACCATCAATTCAAAACAAACCGCACTCAAGCAATCGCACAAGACTCAACTCACAGATTTACTGAAAGGAAATATTGCCGCTTATATATATAGGGGTAACATATAAATCTAACACCTCAATTATCCATACGTGCACAGATCCAAAACTGAAACCTAACATTCAAAACTGGCCACAAGTCGGATCATCCGACGCCCCAAATCTCAAGGACTTCTCTATTCCATTATAACAACTCCTTTCACAGCAAGGGTTTTAAATCTATAGCCCTAATGAGTTCAAGGTTTTTCAACTAGTATGCCAATTTGAAATTTATAAAACTTTTAAATACACAAGTTTTGCAACAATTAGTCGTGTGGTAAAAATACACTACCCTTCATTCGATGGGTTTCAAAATTGATCACCAACTCTACGCATATAAAAACATTTTCAAAACTCATTTGACGTGTACTGACGTTAATAGGGATAATAATAAAATATGCGCAGCAAAATTTTCAAACGGGCTACCATGGTCTTAGCATGCATCAGTTATATTATGCATATGAAAATAATTTTCCGCACTATAACGTGTGCAATAGAAATTTGTGCCACTCCCAAAGGAAAATCTCACAACTTCGACTTTAAAATATTTTCCTTTAATTACACAAAACGTCGGAGGACAACGTCCCCAATAAGGCCCACATATGTCCGTTTAAATCCCAAATTTAGCCACACTATAGGAACGTAAATAAATTTTCAAATTAAGTTTAAAGCTTTGAGCCGCACCGATAAATCACATTTGACCCAGATAGTAAATATAACGACGTGAATGCCGATAACTCATTGAAGTGCATTGCGGAAAATTTCTAACAGTAAATCAATAACTACAATATGTTCAGAACAAAAGTTTTATCTGGAATAACATAAATCTTTTATATGTTTACTCACACCAACAGTATAATTTAAAGTTGAATGCAAAAAGTATGCAGCGATTTACACTTGTATCGAACCCAAAGGTAAGACACATGATGATGCAATTTTCCCAAGACAGCAGGTAGGGTGACATATATTAACAAAACTTGTAAATTAACTCACACCATAATGCATGTGTACACGTTCCAAAATTTATCTACATGACGCAAAATGCTGTAAGATGAGACGCCAGAAGACTTGACTGAATTTTCATAAAACCCGGTAACGCTGAAACCAAGTGGTGTCAAAATCTTTTATTTCCCAATCATAAACAAGAATATAAGACGACAATAAGTCTAAAATGTTAAAAATTTTAAAACCACAACGTACGATAAAGTGACCATTTTCAACAAAACTTTTATGAGACACGGTGCGTAAAAGCTCGTAAATTTCTACGCAATAAAGTTAAAACCCACGCATTACAAAGTACACTCACGCGCCCAAAACGTCGTAAAATAATATTCCATAAAATTCAACGCGACTCGTACAGACTAAAATTCCCAAGAAGATTCCGATTCAAAACATGGAAATAACTCTTCCTTTAAAACCTTAACATACGTGGAGGAGATCCAATGTCAAAGTCAAAAATTCCACAGTTACTCGCCCAATATCTCAAATAACATTGAAACACAGATCTTAAAATAAAAAAAAATAGCGTTAGATATGAGACGAGAACAAAGAGATTCTTGATAACAATTTGCAATCACGTGCAACTAGACAACTTCATGTTTGCTTAAGCTCACGGTTTAAAAATCTGATGAGTGCTAAATGTTTTGTCAAGACTTTAGAATGTAACTCAATTTATGTTTTGAGAACATAAGAAACAATTGATGCAAACTTATTTTAGAAATAAATTTAGTGCATGAAATTTGGTTGGCACTCAACATCTTAGGACTACGCTTCTCAATTTCCCGTCATACTATTGTCATCCAGATGCTCAACATCTTAAGGTGAAGATCAAGGATTTCATAGGTTCACTTCACAATTTATCCTCAAAATAACATCGGTTTTCAAGAGTCTATGGTTCTAATCCAACCAATCAATCCGACAATAAACGGTCCACTTAATGAAATCACTATGCTTACCATCACTCCAAGTGACGAATACTAAATTCATCAACCTCTCCTAACGGTTACTCACTTAGAACTCATTCACTACCCCAACGGTCGTCATACTAAGGTAGTTCAAGTATACAAATGTGATATGTAGGTTCACCATAACACTGGCCAGGTGCCATGATGAACATACCATACATGATCATCCTTGCGACCCTTTACAAATTTCCCATTTCTAGCGACTCGATCAACTCCAAAATATCTTATCTTATGGTGCCTATTGTGTAACTTCACTTTCAATCACTTATAAGAACGCTAGTTTGAGTCTAGGCATCCAAAAATCAATACCTAAATCTCTCAAACTTAAGCTCTGATACCAACTTGTAACACCCTGAATTCTGGAAAAAGCAACTAATTTAAAATTTTCTAAATACAACAATAAAAGAATCATCTACAACCACAATTTAATATTTAACCTCAACACACACATTCATTCTATACATACGGTTTATAATAAGGACGGGTGCCAGTAAAACCCAATAAAAGTCACTATCTCCAAACTGCGGAAGTCTTCACTAACTTACACTCGGGAGAACTAAGCACATCTCTTCTTGGGACAGCTAGGACCAAACCCCAATCTGGAACCTGATGCACATGCCGACAAATAAAAAGGTTAGGCTTAACGCCTAGTGAGTTCAAGAGTATATATAAAGATTATGAAGAAAACGTAAAATGGAAATATTGTAACTTATAATTATGATCCTTTAAAAATGATTTACTTTAAAATAATGGAACAACTCATTTACCAAAAATATGTATTTTATAGATGGTCGTCTAAACGCCAAAACACTCTTTCATGAAATGATGCAATACAACACTTAATTGAAATGGGAATAATGGTAATGCTCAATTAATGAAATTTGAGTAAGCTTTATAAAACAAATGACAAAAATATGAGTAAACTCAAGTCTCTAAGATTATAGCTTAAGGGAGGTAACCCAACTCAAAACGTGGATATAAAGTGACTCCCAATTTATGATAATGTAAATAATACTCCATATCCCAAAACATCCCAAAACACGGATAGAGATTAATACTCGACCCATAAAACATGGAATAAATTCATGTATGAAAAATGTCATCGAAAACAAATAATAAACGACTCAGCCTAAAGATGACACCTTTCCGTGACGGGTGAAACCCGATTCCGCATAATGTGACGTGCACAGAGTAAGCCACACATTACGTTAAAGTGGTATAAGTATCGGGCTCAACATCTTACAGGATACACCCATAGATACTAGCACGGAGGACTTACACCATACCAAATAAGCCAACCGCGCCTCAATGGGGAAAACTAATCGTTCCACCATCGGATAAAGCAATAATTGTATCGAGCTCAACATCTTTCAGCATACACCCATTGATACGAGCACGAAGGACTTACATCACATCCAATGCCGAACGTGCCTCGATGTGGAAAACTAGTTGTCCCAACACCGGATAAAATACAAAAGTGCTCATGGATCCATAGCAGACGGGCTGAAACATTACATGACTCAAAACGAATGAACTAACACATTCAAAACATGTAATTCCCAAATAAGATGCAATAAATGCAAATCATAACCAAACGCTCTATAATGAGCTACCAAAACCGGACAAGTGTCCTCAAGACCCAATAAAATCCAAACTAAGCTATCAGCTCAACCAATCCAAAGACCCAACGTGGAATATCATAAAATGAAATCAAATGTAAACGACCCGAAATAATGCAACCCATGTTTCAAAACACCCAAATAACTCCAACATAATTTAGATTGGGACAAAACATTTTCCAAATGAGTTTATACCATTTATCCTTTCAAATCATACCATGACACCCAATAAAATGCATTTATACTCGAAATTATACTCCATGAAATAAATCATTTAGATACCCAAATATATGATTATTTATCAAAATGCATAAAATCCCAAAATGGGTGTCTCAAAATGTTTATAAAACTAAACATTTCAAAATAACTAAAACTTATCAGCAGTTAACAAATTGAGGTAAAACGCAAACATTTTAAAATAAACATTTTGGCATGTACACCGTTTTCACAAATCAACTTGAACTCACCTTGCTAGATTTAGGCTAAATCTAGATTTTTCTCCCAACTAGAGCTCCTTTGAAGAACACTTGGATTCTCAAGTCAAAACTTCCAAAAACCTAAATCCATACATATTCAACCATAAATAAACATAACCAAACACGTAGAATCATTCCCCAAACAATTTATATCAAATCTCCAAATGAGATCAAAACCCTAATTTCTCCAAAATCGTCCAACCAAAAACTTAAGAAATAGAGTACTTGGAAACTATGAATGAAGCATTTAAAACTTGATTAAAGTGTTAGAAAGAAGAAGGGATGAACTCACATTGGTGGGTTTTGATAAAACTCAAAACCCTAGGATTTTCTTGAAGAAGACAACAATGGAGATGATGAGATGGTAGCTCCTTGAATCCTAGACTTCCAAGACCTTAGATGATGATGGAATGCTTCAAGATCAAAGTAAATGGCCATGGAAATGGTTGAGGTTTGAACCAATATGATAGGAATCGGTATGGGAGAGAAAGGGAAGAGAGTGGAAGTGAGAAAATGGGATAGGGGGCTGAAAATCACAACTTTATCACTCTGGTACTCGTAGGCTATAGTGCCAGGCTATTGTGCCAGTGGCACAATCGTTGGCACAATCGCCGAGATTGTACCGAGAGTGTTTGGAGTTCGGCGATTGGGACATGCTATAGTGACAGTGTCACAATCGCCGGGCACTATAGCCGAGCATGTACCGAGCACTGTTTTGGCCATAACTTCTTCGTTTTAGCTCTGATTGCGCTCTGGAAGGAACCGTTGGATTCGTAATTGAATCCTTTATCCATCAAGACTATAAATTCTAAGATTCAAGTCCAAAGTCATATATATTATTTTTCCTCATTATATCGATTTCTGTATTAACTTTAAATGATACCCTTTCAAAAATCGGGGTGTTACAACTGCTAATCCAAGCATTATCTTTTCTAGCTGAGTCCACATTAGCATAGGATTCTGCTTGAAACAGTCAATTCGGTTGTAGATTGAATTAGGCAGTGCAAGAATCAGATTAGACTTTGCTTGATTATCAGCTTGATGTCGCAAAAGCTCGTCGACATCGTACTCACCTATAAGCTTCTGAACCCTTGTAGCCTGTATGTTTCCAATTGCGGGAATATCTTTCATAGGCTTTACCATTGGTCCTTCAGTGAGCGATTTCATCATGTTTTCTCCATTAGATTGTCTCTCTATAAAGTTGATGAACCTGTCTTGCCATTGTTGAAATTCCTTTTCATTGATCAGAACTGGAGGGCGAGTGTCTGACCCCAAAGACATCATTATGTCATTCTTGTACAACTGAGCTTGTAGAGACATCTTTATAGAATCACAAAGTCAGAAAGTTCAGAAATAATCCAAGTCTGGAAACAGAAGGTTTGCGTGAGAAGCCAATGGCGCAAAGGAGATTTGCGCGAGCAGTATATGGTGCAAACTATGATTTGCGCTAGACGACGATGACGCAAACTTGCTTTGCGTGAAGCTTTGGTGGCGCAAACTATGATTTGCGTGAGGTATTGATGACGAGAACCTTTCTTCGCGTGACAAGTAGATGGTGCAACAGTAACTTGCGCGAAACTAAGATGGCGCAAAACTTGATTTACGCGAAACTACGATGACGCAAATTTAACTTTACGTGAAAAGATGATGAAGAGAACTTGAACTTTTCTTGAGATGAGATGTGAACTTGATGAAAACCTGAGATAAACGGGCGCAAAGTTTAGATCAACTAGCGCAAAAATCAGATGAAATTAGATCAAACATTAGACTAACCAGCGCAAACTCGTATGAATTGGCGCAAACTAGTATGAACTGGTGCAAAAAACAAATCTGGCGCAAAACACATAAAATCCAGAAACAATTTCCAAAATCGATTACTAAATCGAATATAATGAAATTTTCGCACACAGATGTGATCGCAAACAGTTTTCTAACAACTTTCAAACAAAAAAATCAATCAAAACACCACAAAAACAAGAATTCGTAAAGTGAACAGTACAAACAACGACTTTTCCAGAATTTCGAAATTTTTTCAAAACTAAACTTCAAAATGTGAATTTCTTGCAAAATGATGTGAATCAAATATGTTCTACTATCAAAAACGAATCCAAAAAACCAAGAAACAAGAAAATTCGAACAAATTTCAGTCTGATTTTGATGAAAAATCAAAAAATGAGATTTTCTTGAAAAAATCAAGAAAATCAATCAAATTTTCTGATTTAAACACAAATTCAGAATAAAAAAACGTTTCGCTCAATCCTCTCAGATTTAGAATGGCTCTAAAACCAATTGATAAACCAAGATCTACCAAATCTTAGAGAGAGAAAGTAGAGAGAGAGTGTGCGCCAAATGTAATATGATATATTCAAATGAACTCCAAAGTTACAAAGACAAAACACCTAAGGGACTTAAATACCCCAAGGCCTAAACAGATACAGATAAGCAAACTAAACACAGTTAAGACCCCGGTTAATAAATACATTGATTACTATTCAAAATAGACTTAAAGTTTATATGAACAATATATAAACATTTTTAACAATGAAAGCACATATAATAATGAAATGACGTTTGATTCAAACAACAATGAATACAACCAGGAGTATTATCATAGAAAGATTAAATATTTGATACATGGTAATTACAAAATCAAATATGAAGTACTGAACCGGTGTGTGTGAATACTTAACAGTATATAGACAAGATAATACACAAGTATTAATCTTTGGAAACACACGGTCAGTTAAACATTAAAGCTCAAGTATGAAAAACATTTGAAAATCATACTTCTTAATTCATGAAATCTTTTAAGAATAGAGAAGTGGTTTGAACATTTAAGAAAACATTTTTCATGTTTGAAAGTTGTTCTTCTTTCAGACAATCAGAGATTAAGTTCAGAAGATACATACCGTTAAGCTCCGCCTCAAATCATGATAAAATGATTTTATTCATTTAAGCTCCCCCTAGATATTTTCAAAATATCCTTATCTTTAACATTAAACAACGAGTCCTAAGTTGTGTTACTTAGAAGTCATAGTCCTCTAACTTTGAAGTGCGGGTCTTGAACTGTGTTATTCAAGAGCCTAAATCTTGACATTTAAGTCTGGGTTTTGAAATGTTATGTTCAAAAGCCTTTGTTCTTTGCTCCCCCTTAAACTTTGGGTGCCTGCAACACAGATTTAGATTTTGGTACCCACTGGTATTTGGGTCCTAATGTGTTAGTTGCAGTTCTTGTGGGGGTAACATAATATGAACCATACTAGTAATTGAAAAAATTATTACTTACAAAGTCATATGTTCCATAGTAAGAACAACAAATCTTCTTTTGAGCAATCCTGATCAAATAATTAGTAGAGTCAAATATATCAGGTTTACTAAAAGATTTACCTTTGTGTATATTGTTCTTTTTGGCATTGGATGTGGATGCAGATGCTTTATCCTTTTTCTTCTCATCAGGAAAATCTTTAACTCTCCAGACCATCTGTCCTTTCTTTGATTGCTTCCCAAGAGATTTAACATAAAATCTTGCTGGACTATCAACAAACTTGTCATAAAATAGATTAGATGGTCGGATCTGATTTGATTTGAAAATATTTGGTTTGACACTTTTGTTTTTGAAAACATTTTTATCATGAATGGAACTTGAAGCTGTTTTGAAAGAACAAACAGATTCTGTTGAAATATCAACAGGTGATTGATTAATCACATCAGCTGAAATCTTTTCTGATAAATTGATTGTAGATGTGATAAATTGATTGTAGACATAAAGTGCTTTGTTGAGATTGTAGACGTGATTCGGTTTCTCTTGATTGACAAAGCCTTCAGGCTGTGAGACGTAGACTTCCTCCTTTAGATTACCGTTGAGAAAGGCAGTCTTCACATCCATCTGGTAGACAATGAAGTTCTTGTGGGCAGCATATGCAAGAAACATTCTGATAACTTCAATGTGTGCCACTGGAGCATAAGTCTCGTCGTAATCAATACCTTCCTCTTGCTTGTATCCCTTAGCCACAAGTCTTGCTTTATTTCTGATCACGATACCATCTTCGTCCTTTTTGTTCTTGAATACCCATTTTGTGCCGATTATTGATTTACCTTCCGGTCCTGGCACAAGTCTCCATACTTTTAACGCTTCAAATTGGTTCAGCTCATCTTGCATTGCAGTTACCCAATCCGAGTCAGCTAGAGCTTCTGATACACGTGTTGGCTCTATCTTGCTCAGAAATAAGTCATGCATACACATATTTAATGTAGCAGACCTAGTTTGCATCGGCTTTGATGGATCTCCAATAATTTGGCTTATCGGGTGCTCTATGGTCCACTTATGTTCATGAGAGAGTGGATTTGATGTAGATTGATCATGATTCTCATCTAAATATCCATTATCTTCTTCTTGTTCAGGGAGTTGGTCAGTTGAAGTATTTGGTTCAGAAGTTTCAGTTGGGACAACTATTTCTAGCTGTTGAGTAGACGTCACACTACAACCAACCGAATCAGCAACTTCTGTCTCGACATTTTCAGGTACAACTTCAACTAAAGGAGTAATTGTTTGAACTGGAGTTTCTTTCTGAATTGGAGAAACGAATTCAGTAGATACATTCGAAATGGTTGGATGATTAGTCGTTGAATCTTCTAACCTATCAACCACAACAGATTTAGGCAGTTTAGAACCAAGAAACTCATCATAAAAGAATTCAAACAATAAATCTAATTCTGATAAATGTGATGTAGAAGTTGAAGGTTTATCAAAATTAGTAACATTAACCACAGGTTCTGGACTGATTTGTCCAGAAGCTAAAACTCTTGTAAGTATGGGTTCTGAACTGCGTTGTTTAGAAGCCAATTCCTCATCAAATGTGACATTTACGCTTTTGATTACTGTCTTGGACTTTTTCAAGTACACCCGGTAGGCAGCAGATGTTTGAGAGTATCCAATGAAGATGCCTTCGTCAGCCTTTGGTCCGAACTTGTTCAAGTTCTCTCTGTCGTTTAATACGAAACATATGCATCCAAAAATATGGAAGTGTTTAATGCTAGGTGTACGATTATTTATCAAAGCATAACGTGTTTTACCAAACAGGCGATGTATTATGGATCGATTCAGAGTATAACACGCAGTCGAAACAGCTTCAGCCCACAAAAACAGAGGTAAATCGGATTGACTTAGCATAGTACAAGCGGCCTCAACTAGCGTTCAATTTCATCTTTATACTACTCCGTTCTGTTCTAGAGTTCTAGCAGCAGAGAATTGATGTGTTATCCCGACCGATTCGAGATAATCTTCCATAATTTTATTCTTAAACTTTGTACCGTTGTCTGTTCTAAGAAGCTTGACTGGCTTTTGCAGATTTACTTGGGTAGTCTTTAAGAAACTGATGATGACTTCGGGCGTCTCATCCTTTGATTTCAGAAATTTGACCCAAGTATATCGCGAATAATTGTCCACAATAACTAAGACATACTTCTTGCCGCTAATGCTTTGAGTACGCATAGGACCGCAGAGATCCATATGCAACAGTTCAAGTGGAGAACTTGTACTTTGTTCAGGCTTAGGCTTGTGAGCAACTCTCTTCATTTTACCTTCCTCGCATGCTGCACACAGATGTTCTTTCTCGAATTTCAGCTCAGGAAGTCCTTTGACTAGTTTTCTGGTGACCAGTTTATTGATGTAACAAAAATTCAGGTGAGAAAGCCTTCGGTGCCATAACCAACATTGTTGCAGCAAGGCTTTTGACAGTAGACAAACCTGATTGTTAGTCTGGTCTTTTGACAAATTGATCGTGTAGAGATTAGACTTTCGCGTGCCAACCAAGAGTTCCTTACCATCTTCAGTACGTACAGAACATCTCTTGGCCTTAAAATTTACCTGTAAGTCTTTATCGCAGAACTGGCCAATACTGAACAGGTTATGTCCTAATCCTTCCACGTAACTCACCTTCGTAATCGTCATGTTGTCATTAATCACGTCACCATAGCCTAAAATCGGTGAAACTGGTCGTTGCCGAATCGTACATTCCCGCAGAATTTCTCAGTATAATTAGACAATAAATCCTTTTGCCCGGTCATATGCTTGGAACAAACATAATCCAAGTACCACATATGATGGGTCTGCATAAGAGAAATCATGGAATAACAACTTTTGGTACTCATTTAAAAGTGGGTCTTATCTGATTAGCATAAGATTTTGGTATCCATTTGTATATGGATCCTCTGAACTTTTGAAACATCTTTGAAACTTATGGCTTATAAGAATAGATATGATAAGTACCAAACCAATCATCAGAATATCGGTGAGAAACAAAATCTTCGTCTATAAGTAGATGACTTAGTAGTAGACCGAGATAATTGGAGTAATTGTTTTATTGTATATCTCTTGTAAGAAGTTACAAGGTTTTGTTTATTTAAAGCAAATATACCAACTACATCAGATGTACTACTAGTAGATCTATTACAAGTATCAGGACATGATTCATAACTCTCATCAATCTTCTGTTTTGGTCTCCATTCAGTTCGACCTTCCGACCTTTTCTTTCTTAAATCTGAAACAAAAGATTTAGATTTGTTAGGAAAATCAGATTTCTGAGATTGTCTTTTCTTAAGCTTACCAGTGGAAGTCTGTTTCTGTGAGCGTTGTTTCTTTTGCTTCTTACCTGTCTCATAACAATCAGTACTCACAGAATCTGGTTCACCAACCTTAGTTGATGATTCACCAATTTCATACACACTTGGTAAAGCTTCATTGTTAATGATAAAACTAGAATGATCTAGAAGTTGAGCATTAAAGTCAAACATATCAATTTCATCAACACACCCATCATCAGAATTTAAAAAATCATTTGCAGACTCAAATAAGTCATCAAAATCAGTTTTAGAGGTTTGAGGTGCCTTAGAAGATGTTGAACACTTTTGAGATTCAACTTTGAAAAAGTGTTCTTCATTAAAGTTGAAAACACATTTTGTTCAAGATCAACCAAAATTCTTTCATCTGATAAAGCATTTTCAAGATCAACTATTTTGCTTTCTAGAATGAGTGGAGGAACATAAATTTTAGCTTTAATCGGTTTTGCCTCCATCTCAGTAGTATAATAGCTAGAAAAATAATCATTTGAAAGAAACTTTGGTTTTTCCGAAAGATAATTATCATTCAACTTTTGATAACAGAATGGTAGTTGCATTTTCTTTAAATTCTTTCTTTTCTCATCTTCTTTTGCCTCAACCTCATCCGATGATTTGGTAACAAATTTGGGTTTCAAATGAGGATATTTAGCAGCTGCAAAAATAAAATAAAAATTATATAAAGCTGGTTGTTTTCTGGTGGCTTTCTTTAAGTAGTGGGGTTATCGTAACCGAGTCCCCACTTCTCTTTTACATCAGCCTCCTCATTGGGTGTATTTAAGAAAATGGTTTGACCTGTTTGGCCTATAGCATAAAATTTTGCTTCCAAACCATTTCCCTTTTTCTCTAGGCTCTTGTTCTCAACCTGCAATTTATAAGCTTTTAGAACACATTCATTCTTTTCAAGATCAGACTTAGAAAGTTAATAACAAATTCAGAAATCTTACTTTCAAAACAATCTTTTTGCAGTTTAAGATCAGAAGCAGATTTGTTTAGAGAATCAATCAGATCTTTGTTCCCAACAAGTTCCTTGTTGAGTTCAGAAATATTTTGATTTCTTTTTACAACTCTGCTCTTTTCCTTTTTCAATTTAGATTGAAGATCTTGAAGTTCGACCATCATGGCTTCCATTTTGGTTACGAAATCAGATTTAGACATGTTTAGTACCTCATCGGATGTCTCTTCATCAGATTTATCATCTTTCACCTCTCTGCCCATCAAGCACATGTGTGTTGTCTCTTCTTGTTCGTCCTCGGAATGGTCTAGCCAGAACTCATCTTCTGCCATTAAGGCTTTCCCCGCTTCCTTCTGTGTAGCAAGTAACATCTTTTGCTTGTTATACTCAGAATTTCTGACAATTGGCTTCCGACAGTCCTTTGCAAAGTGGCCAACCTTCCCGCAATTGTAGCACTTTATCAACTCTTCACTCTTTTTCTCAACACTACCATAGTCATTCACATATCTCTTCTTCTCTTCGGGCTTTCTATCTCCAAATCTCTTCTCCTCGAATCTCCTACTTTCAACTATTTCCCTGTGTTCGTGATTCTTTGATCCAGAAGAAGAGTATCTCTGTGAGTTTGACCCCAGTTTCTTGTAAAATTTCTTCTGAAAGGCACGGGTCAATAGCAACATAGCTTGTTTGAGATTCTCTACGTCATCAGAATCAAAAATTGAATCAGCAGAATCATCAGAACTTGGGAGAACTATTTTCTTCTTCTTCTTCTTTTCTTTCTTCTCCTTCTCCTTCTGATCAGTTCCAAGGCAATGGGATATGTAACCTTCACATCTTTCTTTTTCTTCTCACTCCTTTTCTATTCAACTTCTTCCTCATTCTGCCGCAAAGTCTCATAAACCTCATGAAGTGGGATATCACTCAGGTCTTTCATCTGCTTCATTCTCCTGGTGTGTTTCTTCCATTCGGGCTAGTGAATGCTAAGGAATTTGACGTTGTTTTCAATTTGCTCCTTCCTCACTTTATTCTTTGAAAGCTCGTTCAGAAGTAGCACAAATCTTTCATAAGTGTCCTCAAGGCTCTCATTTTTTTCGCCTTGAATTCCTCATAGCAGTTTATGCAGTTTGCTACTTTCATTTGATTCCTGACCTTCGATCCCAACATCATTTTCTGGAGTTGATCCCACATTGACTTGGCAGTGTCTTTGTAGCTGTCTATCTTGATATAGATCTCTTTGGAATGCTCTGTAAAAGTAGAGATCTGTCTTGTTTGTCAGCTTTGTACCGACTCTTTTGATCATCAGTAAACTGAGAAATGTATTTAGAAACAGTCTTTGTCCTCTGAACTCCATCCTCACCTCCATCATCAGATGATCCATTATTCTGATCAGGAATCTCAACTGTAGGAATTTTCATAGGACCTTTTGTGATTGACAGTAGAATGATGTCTCCATTTGCGTGCCTGTCAATGAAGTCAAGGAACCTACCCTTCCATTGTTCGTACTCCCCTTTGAATAAAACTGGGGGCTTAACATCTGTACCGATCGAGAGAGCATCTTTCGAAGTCATCTTCCTTTTACACTGCTTGTTATGATCGTCAAAATTCAGAAAATAAACTGGACCTTGTGAGTTTTAACCCTTTGTGAGTTCTTGAGATGCTAGTTCTTCCTCTACGAGTTCTTCGAATCTAGCGAGTTCTTCGAATCTAGCGAGTTCTTCGAATCTAGCGAGTTCTTTACATGTAATTCAAAAACTCGACTTTCTTCACTGATTTCCATTCAATCCATCTCCAATTGGCTTGAAACTTTGTAGGGATGCTCAGAAACTGATTTCGAACAGATTACTATCAAATGATTACAATAAAAAACACTAAAAAAACAGAATCGATCTAGAAAACTGTTATCCCAGTTTAATCTAGTTGATAATCAAACAATCATAGAACACAATAATATCAAGAGATATAAAGATTAGAATAACATACCAATCCTTTGAATAAACAGTTAAACCTTGTGTATTCTTGATACCCTTGAATACAGAGAAAACTTGCTACCTCACTATAGGATTAAAATTATGAATATGAGGATTAAACCTAAAACCTAATAAATCAAAACAATAAATACCCAGGCTTTTAGGCCTAATGGGCTTATGGGCTTGAGGCCCAATAGCTTAATAACTATTAGCTTATTACACAATAAACCCTCTAACTTTAACTATCAAGTAAATACATTTTAGACCCTTAACTTTAACTTTAATCTTGGATACAATTATTTGATCCAACAATCTCCCCTTTGGATTCAAGATTAAATTTTTTTGACAATAATCTTCAGATCTTCACCTTTCTTCTCTTTTCTTCAGATATGACGTTGATAGCTTCAATACTTGTAGCTTCTTTAAAATCTTCAGCAGTCTTCAGATTATATTCTCCTTCTTTGATAATTCTCCCTTTTTGTATCTTCTCCCCTTTTTGATGAGTGGTGAGAATCATCATCATCAAAACTTGTCAAAACAATCTCTTCCTTTGAATATGGTCATCATGTAACGAGCCCTGTATGGATATAAGAGCAGTCTTCCCAAACGGAAAGAGTGATTATTTCAATCTTTTCAGATTAAAATAGAAAGTAGTAACCATTCAAATCTTTTCAAATTCAAACAGTTAATAAGTGTAACCCTGAATAAACAAATGACTCAGTTAGAATGCCTGTCAGTAACACAAAGTTACTGAGTAACACAAAGTTACTATATAAGGAGCTGGTTTGATGTAGACTCCCCAGGTCTTCCATTCAATCATCGAATAACACATGGTTACCTATGAACGTTCTGACAGAAAACAGATTTCTGTGTGTTCGTGCATGTGTATGAAAGAATTAAGCATAGATGATTGATTTTCATTTTAGGCTCAAAGTATGTAAACTTGTTAAGACAGCAACAAGTTATACAAAGACTCAATGTGCATGAGAAAGGGTTCGAAGGTGGGGCAACTTTCCTTCTTTTTGAATATTAGTATCTTCCAAATGAAGAACCAATAGCATATATGTTGCTTCCCCAGAAAATGCGAAACATTCTCTTTTTGAGAAAAGAATGAGTAGTTGGTGGGGTTGTATGCAGGAGATGGCATGGGCTAGTTGCCTATTTCAATGATGGTCACCAAATATGTGAACCAATCAGATTATGTGGCTGCCCGACTCAGAAAGAAGTTTGGTGCAGAGTTTGATATTCTGTTACTCTGATCTCTCACCCTCTTTCTTTTAATTCTCACTTCTAACCAATTCTCTTTTCCATTTTACCTCTTTTCACACACCAACACTCAAATCTTTTAACCCCTCTCCCCTCAATCACTCAGGGAATACTTCCTGGGTAGGAAACACTGGTTAACGTGAATCCATGGAAGTTCTGTTAAGTTCTCACACTGAAGCCCATGTATTTTCCTAAAAGAACATGCTGTTCAACAGTCTTTTGTACATGAAAGCACAAATACCACTTGTTACATGAAGCATAAAATTTTTGGAGAAGTCAAAACAATTGTGTTTGACGATGCAATTCTCCCCCTCAACCTAAAAGTGGTTGGCAATAAGCTCATATCAATTTGTCATGAAGAATAATATGCTGGAGAATCAAAAACGAATGTTGTTTATATGAACAATATATAAACATTTTTTCAATGAAATCACATGAAATGACGTTTGATTCAATCAACAGTGAAGACAAAGAACGTGAGTATTACCATAGAAAGATTTAACTTTTGATACATGGTAATAACAAAGTCAAATAGAATGTTCTGAACCGTTATGTGTATGAATACTTGACAAAGTATATTGACAAGATAAAACGCAAGTATTTATCTTTAGGAACACACGGTCAGATAAGCATTTAAGTATCCAAAAATCTGTTAAAGATCTCAGATATTCTCCCCCTTAACTTAATGTAAATATAAATTTTTTTTTACAAAAAAACATAAAAATAGAGTAAAACACTAAGGTACGGGTCCTAATCTAATGTGATTAGAAGGCATAGTCACTTGAACAAACCTGCATAAATGAAAGAAATAATGGTAATCATTTGTGAAAATGATTCCTCTTTCGTTAAAAATGAACACGAAGTCAAGACTGAGAATACTCCCCCTTAAATCATGAGTAAGGTTTAAGAGATGTTCAACATACCAAGTTTGCTGATTAGAAAATGGAATCGCTTTTCATCCAATGGCTTGGTGAAAAGATCAGCTAACTGGAAGTCAGTTTGAACAAAGTGCATTTCAATATTACTTTTTTCTACATGATCCTTGATGAAATGATAGCGTACATCGATATGCTTGGTCTTCGAATGCTATACCGGGTTAGCAGTTATAGATATGGCACTCTTGGAATCACAATAAATAGGAACAAGCTTGTAGTTGTATCCAAAGTCCCTTAACTGTGTCGTCATCCAGAGGACTTGAGAACAGCAGCTAGCAGCAGCTGCATACTCACCCTCGGCAGTGGAAGTTGAAACACAGTTTTGTTTCTTTGAAGTCCAACTCACAAGTTTGTCACCTATGAATTGACATGATCCAGAGGTGATCTTCCGGTCTAGCTTACATCCTGCATGATCAGCATTTGTAAAGGCAGTTAGTTCAAAACGAGAATCCTTTGGATACCAAAGGCCTAGATTAGGAGAACCTTTGAGATATCTAAGGATTCACTTAACAGCAGTTAAGTGCGACTCTTTAGGATTAGATTGATATCTCGCACAAAAGCATGTGGCAAACATTATATCTAGGCGACTGGCAATCAGATAAAGTAAAGAACCAATCATGCTACGATACACCTTTTGATCAACAGGTTTCCCGGAGGGATCTGCGTCTAAGAGTGTACCAGTAGCCATTGGTGTTTTCATGACCGAACTATCTGACATATTGAACTTTTTCAAAATATCTTTTATGTATTTAGTTTGATTAATAAATATGGCATCGGGTAATTGCTTTACTTGTAAACCAAGAAAGAAGTTCAATTCACCCATCATCGACATTTCAAACTTTGTTTCCATTATCTTTGAAAATTTCTTACAAAATTTCTGATTTGTCGACCCAAATATTATGTCGTCAACATAAATCTGAATGAGAATCAAGTCCTCACCTTGCCTTTTAAGAAATAAGGTAGTATCAACTCCACCTTTCTTGAAACCAGAAGCAAGTAGAAATTTAGTGAGAGTTTCATACCAGGCTCGCGGTGCTTGTTTAAGACCATACAGTGCTTTGTCTAAAACATAAACATGATCAGAGTGATGAGGATCAACGAAACCTTCAGGTTGAGCCACGTAGACCTCCTCATGCAGAACGCCGTTCAGGAAAGATGACTTTACATCCATTTGATAGACTGTAAAGTTTTTGTGCGCTACATAGGCTAGGAAGATTCTGATGGCTTTGATCCTTGCAACCGGGGCGAATGTTTCGTCATAGTCAATGTCCTCTTGTTGACAGTACCCTTTTGCGACCAAACGAGCTTTGTTTCTCACTACTACTCCGGCTTTGTCTTTCTTATTTCTGAAAACCCACTTTGTTCCTATAACAGATTTACCTTTAGGTAGTGGGATCAAGCGCCATACCTTGTTCCTTTCGAATTGTAGAAGCTCATATTGCATAGCAGAAATCCAGAATGGATCACGTAGAGCTTCAGCCACTTTCTTTGGCTCTAAGGAACTAAGGAAGCTTGAAAATATGCAGAAGTTAGATGTTGCTGACCGTGTTGTGACACCAGATTGTACGTCACCTATCACATTTTCCAGGGGATGATCCTTAGTCCAACGATGTGTGCTTGGTAAGGATTCAACTTGTTGTTGCGTATTGGACGCATCGTTTTCATCGTGCACAGCAGGCAGCTCCATAGATGTACTCGGGACATCGTGTACTGGTGTTTCTGATACTGAGGGTTCTGGACTAGCAGTTGAAGTACTCGGGACTTCGTTTCCAGATGAACTATCTGTAGAGACAGATTCAGCATTAGAAGAGTCAGAAACAAATGGTTGAGTTGTACCTGATGGAGATGAAGTTTCAGTGACTTCTTCTTCGTACAGTCCAAATATGTCTTCAGATATAGTAGGGACCTCCGAGCCTGTACCACTTGTTATCGATGTTGATATGCCTTTTTCAAAATCTGCACATATATCATCGAAGGCATCAATAAACAATAAATCTAACTAAGATGAAGTAGAGTTAGAGTTAGAAGAAATAGATCCTTTAGATGCTGGTTCTATTCTAGAGTGAATAGAAGCTTTGTCCTTAATTACGAGTTCTGAACTGTTGTGTCCAGAAGTCCTTGTAGAATTCTCATCAAAGGAGACATTCATGCTCTCAACAACAGTCTTAGTTTGAATAATGTAAATTTGATAAGCTTTGGATGTCAGAGAGTATCCAACGAGATATCCTTCATCCGCTTTCTTATCAAATTTTGATAATCCTTGACGCTCTTTAAGAATGTAACACCTGCAACTGAAAACACGAAAGAATTTGATGTTAGGTGTACGATTGTTGATTAACTCATATGTTGTTTTATTAAATCTCTTGACCACAATGGTACGGTTCTGAGTAAAACATGCTGTAGCGACTGCCTCAGCCCAAAGGTACATGGGTAGATTCGAGTAAGCAAGCATAGTACGAGCTGCTTCAACCAGAGTACGGTTCTTCCGTTCAACAATGCCATTTTGCTGTGGAGTGTAGGTTGCGGAGAAATTGTGTGAAATACCCACGGAAGTAAGATAACTCTTCAGTGTGTCATTTTTGAACTCCGTGCCATTGTCACTGTGAATGGTTCTGACTGGCAGTTGAAGACGTACTTGTATGTGCTTGATGAAAGCGATAATCAACTCTGGCGCATCTGACTTGTTGCGAAGAAACTCGAGCCATGTATACCTTGAGTAGTCATCTATCATTACCAACACATATTTCTTTCCGTTGATAGATGTTGTGCGCAGTGGGCCACAAAGGTCCATATGAAGAAATTCCATTGCAGATGAGGTCGATGATCAAGCTTTGGATTTGAAGGAGCTACGCTTCATTTTGCCCAACTCACATGCGGAACAGAGTGAGTCCTTTTCGAACCTCATTTCTGGTAGACCTTTGACCAGACCTTGTCTTTGTAGCTTTGCTATAGATCGGAAATTCTGATGAGACAAGCGTCGATGCCACGTCCATGATTGTCATTTAGAAGCTTTGGCTAGTAGACATACTAGACGTGTGGCAGACAGTGTAGGAAAATCTACATAGTATAGATTTCCATGGCGCTAAGATTTGAAGACTTCGTAGCCATCATGATCTTCTAGATAGCAATGAGTGGTGGTGAAGCGGACTTGATATTTCATGTCACAGAAGTGACTGGTACTGAACAGATTGTGATCAATTCCTTCAACATATAGCACTTTTTGAATCTTCACAACACCGTTGTCGAGCATTCCATATCCTCTGACATGTCCTTCGGCTTCAGAATTGGCAAATCTAACTGCTCTGGCAGGCTCCTCCACATAGTTATGCAAGAGGTGCTTGAATTCTGTCATGTGGCGTGAACATCCGGAATCTATTACCCACAATCGACAGGCCTGCACAAGAGACAATTAGTTTTTGCTTAGGCACCCATATCAGGATGGGTTCTTCGCGGTTAGCATCAAGCAACTCAGGATATCATCTGGTTTGATTTTAACTCTCCATTCATAACGCGGTTTTCGAACCCATTTCCAAACCATCTTAACATTTAATTCCTGAAAGTGCTTTTTAGAAGTTGGATTGGCAACCTTAGCTCGAAACACTTTTGGTTGTGCGGAAGAATTAGAATTAGAATTAGACTTAAGAGTCAGTTTAGCTTTTCTCTTACTTTGTTTGGACTTTGGAGGGGAGTAGTATTTGAATGAGTTATCCCAGCAGTGTTTGCAATATAAATTCTTTCGAGCAAAATTCAAAAACTTAGATTTATCAGAACAAACCTTACATTCATGCTCATTAAAAGAATTACTTTTCAAAATAACACTGTCTGAAGTACAACCATTTGAAGCAAAAGTTTCACTAGATAACCTATCATTCTTATTCAAACTACTATCTTTATTCTTCTTACTCCTCCCAACTCCAATTCCTTTTATATCTGAAACAGAAACAAGAATCTTGTTAGTCTCTAACTTAGAAGGTGGTTCTTTTCTAGAGCTATTTGAAGTCTCACCCATTTCAAAAATACTCGGTGGATATTCACGACAATCAGAGTAAACAACTGAAGGTTTTGCAGGAGCATCAAATTCTGGATTGGTTCTTACCTTCCAGCTTGGATCATTGAACATATGTTTATCACTTGAAGCATTTTTAAACAAACTGATTTTCAAATCATTGATCTCAGTGCAAAGTTCTTGATTTACTTTTAAAGACTTTTCAAGTTTATGTTTGAGATCAAAGTTTTCATCTTCAACCTCATCAAGAGACTGTTGCAACATGTCAATTTGCTTCATCAATTCAGATGTATTATCATTCACAGAATTTGACCCCTTTAAATCAGAAACAGGATCAGAGTCTGAAGCATTCATCATTTCAGAAAATATCTCTTCAGTCATGGACTAAATAAACTCCTCTTTATCATTTTGAACACAAGATTCATTCGTGATGACAGCTTCTTCTTCAACCTCTTCAACAAGTGAAGGTTTAGAAGCAATGGGATTTGAGACTGATGGTATAGTAGAGGGATCAACATCTGATTCATACTCTTCATATTTGAATGCAGTCTCAGGTGGAACTGTGTTGGTGTTTACTGATTCTATTGAGGGTGTGGTGAATAGTGATTCAGACTCGGTAAATTCGATTTTTCGAGTCTCATAGCTTTTATTCAAATCACTATATTGAAAACCAACTGATTTAAAAAAATTTTGAGAATCAGTGTCGCCAGACTTGTTCTCTCCCATTTCTTCTCGACCTTTGGTCTCAGTAAAAGATGTAGAAGTACTTGCTTCAACAAAAGTTTCACGAATGTCAGGAATGGGTCTGATTGCGGAGCCAAATTTATCAAAATTATATAGGTGATCCGGTGCCTTTTTCAAAATTTCGTTAATTGGCACACCCAAACCTGGTTTAAGTTTGTAAAACCTTTCGTCTTGGAGTTTATTGGTCAACAGGTTTAATGTCTGTTCAGTCTGACCTCGTTTCATATTAATGTCCTCAAGTTGCTTGATTTTGGTGTAAGCTTCATTTCTTTCATTATAACAAACTTCAAATTTGATTTGAAACTCACCCTTTTCAGCATTAAGATTCACAAGATCTGTTTCTAAACCAGATATTTTTTGTTTTAAAGATGCTTTTACAGCTTTTAAATCATCCTTTTCCTTTTCTTTTTCTTTTTCTTCCACAACAACTTTTAATATAGCATTTTCATCACGAAAGCTTAAGACAGATTGATGTGCAGAGCTAAGTTTGCCTTTTAGTAAAGCAAATTCATCTTTCATACCATGTATTTGGGCCATTAAAGATTCAATAAGTTTAGAATTGTCACTTACCTTAGAGTTTGCATCTTCGGATTGTGTCTCAGAGTCTTCATCGTCACCATCCAACTTTGCCATATAAGATACTTGGGTGAAGTGAGCTTGCTTCTCGTCATCGGAACTTTGGAACAGCCAATTTTCTTCTTCAGCCATCAGCACTTTTCCTTCTTCAGCTTTCTTGGCAATAAGTGACTTTCTTGCGTAGTACTCTGAGTTCTTTACCTTCTTGAACTTGCAGTCTCTTGAGAAGTGCCCAAATTTGCCACAGTTGTAGCATCTTCCTGGTTCATCCTTTCGTTCTTCTCGCTTCTCCTCTCTCTTTCCTTCTCTCCTATCTTCCTTCCTGTCTTCTCGTCCTTCCTCTTTCCTTCCATGCCTCGGCTTGTATCGCATTTCAGACTTCTCTTTCTTGTATCCATCATACTTTGGCTTTGAGTAGAATCTTTTCTTGCCAAAGCTCTTCTTGAATCGTCGTGTGATTAGAGCTAAGTCCTCAGAGAACTTCTGAATATCTGGATCAGAATCAATCTCTAGTTCTTCATCACTTGTAGCAGAGTCAGAGTCAGTAACTTCGGTAACTAGAGCTTTAGACACCTTTTTCTTTGTCCTTGCAGAGGATACAGAACCTTTGCCGGCTATAAGAGCCACAGAATCCTTCAGATTATTAGACTCGTTATTAATAGATCTCACCTCATCCTCATGTTGAGCAAAAGTAGAGAAGATATCAGTGACATTTTCTCGAGCCATATTTTTGGACATCTGGAGGTTGATGGAAAAGTTCTTCCACTCTGGATTCAGATTCTTGATGAACTTGTAATTTATCTCAGAAGTAGAATTAGCGATATTGTTCCTCCGCAAGTCATTGAGAATGATGTTATACCTGTTGTAGGTATCTAGTAGTAGCTCTCCTTCTTTTGCATGAAATCCCTCGTAAGCATTTATGCATAGATTTTGCTTAGCTTGGATAGAGGCTTCACTTCCTTCAAACTGCCTTGCTATTTCATCCCAGATGGCTTTAGCAGTGCTCTGACTGTCGACACGATTGTAGATGTCGTTTGGAATTGCCATTGTCAGATAGATTAGAGCCTCTTCTTCTATCTTATATTGTTCTTTCTGCTTTTCATTGAAGAACTCATAAGGTTTAGGAACCTCTCTGTCAGGGATTTCTGGAGAGGAATCTGTAGCAGCTTGACCCTTGACTGTGATCATTGGAGTTTGTGGACCATCAATGATTACTTTCATGAACTCTCTGTTCTTGTGATTCAGAAACTGGATCATTCTGGTCTTCCATTGATGATACTCATTAGCCATGAGGACAGGAGGTTTGACCTGAGAGCCCATCGAGAGAAGTTGGTTCGACATCTTAGTTATACCACTTGTTAGTAATTAAACTTATCTGTACCAAGACAACTAACTAGATGAGATCGTTAGAATCAAAATGAAAACCACACTCAAAAACTTTCAGAAAAATAAATTCCCGAAAATAATTAAATGCAGTACTTTCAATCAGTATAAAGCTTCAAATAATATTGAACAAAAAGAAAATGTTGATCTCGAACAAAACTTTGTCCCCCTTCGCAGACTTAGCACGGGGGTCCTATAGGTAGAGAGTTCGACCGGGAGCTTGCTTCGATCGGTAAAAGACTAAGACCGGAACCTATAGGACCGATATTCCTTTCGA
This sequence comes from Arctium lappa, assembly GCA_023525745.1. Classification (NCBI taxonomy): domain Eukaryota; kingdom Viridiplantae; phylum Streptophyta; class Magnoliopsida; order Asterales; family Asteraceae; genus Arctium; species Arctium lappa. Next base: position 37,750,000 of record CM042059.1, read on the forward strand.
CTGGTATAGTGATATGATCGATATAGTGTTCGATCGGTATAGTGATTCTTCGGCCGATACTCTATGTTCGACCGGTAAGATGTTATGACTGTTAAAGAGATAAGACCGATAGGATGCTTTGAGCGATATTCTCTAAGACCGATAGAGTGATGTTCGACCTATGTGGTGTTCGATCGATAAAGTGTGATAGACCGGTATTAGCTTAGACCGATAGGTAGTTCGACCGGAATGTTCTTAACCTAGCCCAGAAGTCGATAAACAGAAGCAATAATCAACCCAGAAATCAATACAGACTCACAATCGGATGCAAAAATCAGACTATTGTACCAATTAGCATGTATCGATCACAACTCAATCAAAGATAAAGATTAATTTCAACTTTTGAACTTCGATTTTAAGAGCACAGAGTCGATATTCATGCAAACCCAGAAAACACAAAATCACAAAATCAATCACTTTGTTAATTCTCAATGCAATTAATCAATCAGATATTGTTCACTAGCATATATCGCATCTATTCATATCGATTTTAAGCATAAAAGCATGTTAATTCACGAAATCAATTTTCACTCGATGAACAGTAAAAAAAAATTCGATGAACAGTAACTTCGCATGAATAGTGTTCGATGAATAGTGAAATCGCAAAAAAAAATTGATTCTTTAGGCTCTGATACCACTTGTTATCCCAGTTTAATCTAGTTGATAATCAAACAATCATAGAACACAATAATATCAAGCGATATAATGATTAGAATAACATACCAATCCCTTGAATAAACAGTTAAACCTTGTGTATTCTTGATACCCTTGAATACAGAGAAAATTGCTACCTCACTATAGGATTAAAATTATGAATATAAGGATTAAACCTAAAACCTAATAAATCAAAACAATAAATACCCAAGCTTTTAGGCCTAATGGGCTTATGGGCTTGAGGCCCAATAGCTTAATAACTATTAGCTTATTACACAATAAACCCTCTAACTTTAACTATCAAGTAAATACAGTTTAGACCCTTAACTTTAACTTTAATCCTGAATACAATTATTTGATCCAACAAAAACAGTACGTATCAAACACCAACAAGCAAATCAAGAAAATTCAAAATTCATCCTAAACAAATGTGAATTAGTCTATGAGAATCAAACCAAACTTGTTCTATTTGCAATAACGAACACTATGATGCCTAGAACAGATTCAAAAACACTCTAAATTTCAAAAACAGATCTGATCAGGCCGATTTGCGAGTTTGTCCAAGAATCTTCAATTTAGATCCAAAAAATTTGAATTTCGTATGCTCTGATACCAATTGTTATCCCATATAACAATGTAATTAAGATGACATTAACAATTTCAATCAATCTTACTTTTATTTCCAATCACAGAATCAATGTACAATTATGCTCTCAAATTTTCTCTCTCTAACAAGAACACGTACGTCACAATGATTAGGCTCTCATCTAAAACTTACATCTACACGCACACCACAAACAACAAACCTATTTATACAAAGAACTAAAACACGCACGCTACTAGAAACGTGAAAACTACAAAACTTGTTGGTCCCGGAGGTGCTTAACAAGTTTGTAGAAGGGGGGTTGAATACAAACACAAAATTTAAAGTTTAATAAATTGTTTATTGATAAATCAAACACAATTTACAAGTCTGTTGCGAAATAAGATTAAGTAAGACTCAATCTAAACAAACTTAAGAAAACACTAAGATGGTTACACAAGAATATATAGAATGGGGATTGGAGAATATAGAAAACAAGGGATTCTATGAAGGTTCAAGAATAGAGCACTCTATCAGATGGAGAGGTGATCTTTCTATTTATACCCTAAGCATTAAATGCATGGCAAGGAACTTTACACGTGTCCTTCATTGATTGGCTGAGAGAGTCTGACTTTGGGAGACATGCTTTCGGCCGTATCATGAACAGTGTAGTTGACAGAGTTATTGTACGAATTGTGGCAGAGGTATGTTCATTCTGACACATCGTACTGGTTGTGCAAGGTAAGATAAAAGATACTTGAGGCATAAGCTAAGTGATCATCGATCGCTGAATATCTCTTCCTTCAGAGATATAAGAAGGTTCAGCTATCGCTGAAGTTTTTCCTCAGGTTTCTTCGCGTATAAGTAGAGTCGTCTTTGCTTCACTGATATCCACATCAGGTCACTAGTAGACTTGTCTTTGTTCAGTGGCTTCGTCTTCGATTCAGCTATGAACATTTGTTGACGCGAGACTTGTCTTCAGGGATTACGTTAACTGTTTACATTAGAAAATATCAGCGATAACTGAACAGACTCAGTCTGATCGTTGATAGTGAAACACTAATACATATGAAATGTTTACAAGAAAGGTCATCAGCGATAACTGAACAGACTCAGTCTGATCGCTGATGGTGAAACACTAATACATATTAAAACGTAATTTTCACTAAGTATAGAAGAGGGTCGTTATCAAATCACTGAAGAAAATTACTTTATAGTTCAAAATAAAGGAATAATTATGACTCATAACATACGTGTCCCAATTACTATTTTGAGGGATCTTTTACAGTACTGATAGAGTTAAGTACATCACTGAAATTTTCATTAATTTAGAGATAGAATTACAAGATATGAAAATTACAAGTACAAGTGAGGAACTAACTACTATAAGTTTTACTAATAGATTACAAGAAATAGGAAACTAATCTATCAGCTATCTACAGAAGACTTAGGAGGATTGATCATATACTCAGGTATTTCTTCTCCTTTTTGCCTTCGCTCTAAAGATTCTTGGCTAATGATTGCTTTGATTGGCTTAGCAGAAGGAGAGAAGTCATACCATAAGCACAAGAGATCCTTGAGATGACTGAGGGGACATATAGGAATTTCATATACTCTTTGGAATCTGAGCTCTTCCTCATCATCTCTGAAAAAGATTCCAAAAAAGTTCTTTAAAAACTTGTCCTGCAACATATGGTCCACCAGGGGGCAGAGATAGATCGAGAACTGAAAGATCAGGAGGAGGACGATGAATCTCTGCTCATAGTCTGCCATATTTTCTCTTATTCTTGGATTCAGAGGAAGAACTTAGGTATCTTCTAAGTTTAACTCACAGTATAGATATCTAAAGTGGTCTTCAATTGAAGTCTCTAACTCAGAGGTAAGAAATTCTGAAGGTTGGGTGTACTTTGAGAGAGCTAGAATGCCAATGCTTGTCTTCTGAACAGGTACCTCTAGAGGGGCATGTTCATCAACAACCATGTGGGTTTCTTCAGTAGATAGTTGTGGATCTATCTCTAGTTCCTTCCTTTGGACTTGAGAGGATTGAAGTGGGGTTTCATTGACTGCTGAGAAGATTATGTTTGTCATTTTAGCAGTGTCTTCAGCTCTGTGTTCTGTCTTTGATGTAGAAGGGAGGTAGGCCTGAGCATTTTTATAAACATAGGCATCCACATCAATAATTTATTCTGGAACATGCTCGGCTGCTGATGCTTCTTCTTCCTTTGATTCTGATCCGAATGAATCTCTCATAATTATATGTTATCATTATGGAGAAGAGAATACATCTTCAAAGTTGGAGAAGTCAACTAGCTACTCACCTTCTTCTTCTATATCAAGATCACCTATAGCTTCTAGAGTAGCATCTACTACTTGGACTATAGGTGCCTCTGGTGTTGACGGTGCTGGAAGAACTACTGGAACTAGAGATTTGGAGATCGTTTGGTTGTCTTCAGCAGAGCTGGAGTGCCTCTCTGGTTCTTTCTCTTGTGCTACTTTTTCCTTGTTTGTGGACGGAGATGGAGCAGAGCCACTTGCTTTGGCAGCTCCATAGGATTGACCTTGTGTTGTCCCCTGTATCTCCTCCATTTGAGGCTCAGAGGTACCTTCAACATCCTTGTCCTCTAGGTCCTCAAATCTGGGCTTTTTCGCATCTCTACTGCATGTTTCATCAGAGTTAGTGCACACTCTGAATTTGGGAAATTCAGGTTCTGGTATGATTCCCTTTCTTTTAAGTGCAACCTGTCTAAGAGATTCGATGGCATCATTGGCGGCTTGAAGGATGTCGTGGACTTGATCTTTAGAATGGAACTTGTAAATGTCCAGAGAGGCTTGGACCTTCTTCTGAGCAACCATGTTGATCTTGGAGGAGCAAGTGAGCATTCTACTCATGATGCCTTCTTTAAATGTGGCAAGATCAGCCTTGGTCACAAGGTCTTCAGCAGTTCTGGGTGGTGGTGGTTGGAGCGCTGAAGTTGTGGATGCAGTTGGAAAGGAGGCTTGAATGGTAGACTTGATCAATTCAGAGATAGAGTCCATTTGTTCTGAGGATAGTGAAGCTTATATGTTGGCCACTACCTCTTCCCTGAGATCCTTGACCTCTATTTGAACATCTGCAATTGTAGAGGATTGGTTTCGTAGTTCAGCAACTTGAGCTCTGAGAGCCACAATCTCCAAAGAGGAAATAGTCTTCTGTTCAAACAGCTGTCTCTCCAATCCCTGAATCCTGTTATTGGAATGCAGAAGTTGGATCTTCAGAGTAGAGACCTCTGCTCTGAGTTTTTCATTTTTAGAGGACTGGAAGTGAATGTGGTAGTTGACCTTGCGATCCAGGCAAGTCAATCCTTGTGCTTGAAGGTTCAACCAATGTCCATGAGTTGGACAGTTGCTACGAGAAAACCTAAAGGGTGAGGGATGAGCCACAGAGGCATCATTGTGTGTATGCATGTGTGTCGTACTCTAAGGTAACTGAGTACTTATGATATTGACTAAGTCCTATTAAGGGGACTCATTCAGATTGTAGGTTTCCTCAGGCTTGTGTAGTTTAGAGGTAGAAAGAGGCACCTCTGAAGTGGTTTGCTGGGTTGGGATTGAGGTGTGTGCCTCTGATTCAATAACCATTGCCTCTGGATCAGGCTGGTTAGATGGTGTGGATGCACTAGGGGTTGGTGTTGGAGTCCAAAAGTAGATGTGCCTTTTGGCATCTTTTAAAGGGGAGGGATGAGAACTCTCTCGTTTCTCTAAGTCCATAGGGGACTCTCCCCTCTCACTTTCAGAATCTTCAGAGCTAGTCTCTGAAGATTCATCCTCACTCTCTTCAGACCTAGCAGATCTAGTCTCTTCACTAGCTTCTAAAGGGACTTCCTTTTCTTCCTCGTTGACAGCCCCTTCTGGTGTGTTGTCATCTCTCTAAACTTCGGCGTCTCTGTTAGGAGTACCCTCTGGTTCACTCCTCAGAGAGCTCTGAACTTCAGGGTCCTCTGATCCCTCTGAAGTAGAGCTACTCTGACTCTCCATCTCATGCATAAGACCTAATGGTGTTGGGGTTCCCAGGACTGGCTCTAGTCCTTGGGCAACACGAAGATAAGAATCTAAGGCTACAAAATTAGGATTTACCTGGTTCAGCATGTGATGAGGGATCCTCCTTGCTCCTGGGTATCCTTAAGAGAGGATAGTTGGTTTGAAGTTGTTCATGATGTAGAATGGAGTCTTGCTTTGAGCAGAGTAAGTCAGAATCTGAAGTTTGTCAATTGCACCTTTGATGATCAAGGCAAGGAATCGTGGGAATTTTACAGAGGGAACTCTGGAAGATGGGGTGATCTACTTTGGGTCCTTGGTTATACACTTGTTCTTCTTTTCAATGGAGTTCAAAATCAGTTCATAGATAATACCTGCCATATCAATGTTGCGATTGAAAAATAAATCATACATGATAGACAGTATTTCTGGTGTGGCTTGATCCATGCTTCCCAATTTGCAGGTAAGGGTTCGGTTTAGCACAGAGAACATAAAGTTCCAGACAGGAGGAAAGTGTTGCTTCTAAAATTCCTTAGGCGTGTGATTTCAATGTTGTAGCCAAGAATTTTGACAAACAAAAGTAGAGTTTCAGAGGAGGGGCGTTTTTCAACTCGAGTGATTTGAAGTTCTTCAGTTATGAGGGATGGAATTACTTCACGGAGAACATCAAGGTTGATGATAACTTGACATTTCATAGTTTGAGAGATCTCAAACTCGCCAACGATTCCGCCATGGTCATCACTGTGGTGACTTAAAGAAAACCACTCTTGGACGAATGTGAGAGGGCATTTAGTGGTGGATGCGATTAGGGCTTGAGTGAGTTCACAGTTTGTGAAGAACTCATAGATGATGCGGTATTGTTCCTCGAACTTGGGAGAATCAAGTTGTACCATATGGTTGTTGTCCTTGATTGGAAATCGATACACTCGTGAAGGTTCACCGGTTTTGGGAAATAGTTTGCACCAGTCCATAGAAGAAGCCATTTGAGAGTTTGAGTCGAAGAAGAAGAAGTTCTAGTTCTTTGACAGAGAAAAGATTGCTCGAGAGTAATTTGTTTGTGTAAAAATGGATATTCGGATTTAAAATTACTTTTATATCCACATTTAGAAAATTTACACTCAAGTGCATATGGTGAACGCAGTGATTAGACCTTTTGGATGAGGTCTTTTGACCTTTTCACTCAACCTTGTGGTGACACGTGTTCTTGGTAATTGTTGCACATAAGTGTTTTAGTTGCCAAGAAAATAGGAATGGGAGCCAGTTATGAATATTTGAAATTAATAATTAATTTTTGCTGACTAGACAAACCTTTCACCTTCATTTCTTTAAATAATATTTTGAGTATGAAGTAATCTAAGATATCACAAAGAATTCAGAGAATCTGAGTTTTCAGGCCAAATGATATAAGAGATTTCTTAAACAAGTAGAAAGATTCAGAAGCACTGATGTTTAGTGTCTGCTCCCCCTCGACTAAAGATAGTCTGCTCTGAACTTTTATTCTCTCCCCTAACAATTGATTGTTTCATTTTCATTCTCCCCCTTGAATAATGCTTGGTATTTTAAACAACATGTTTCATGAAATGATAAGAGGCTCTGATATGAATATCAGAGATAAGATCAGAGGCTCTGATATGAAGGGCATAGACTTTGAAGCTTCCAATGTTCTCAAGCTCCCCCTTGACAGATGATGGTTACTTTTCTTTGCTCCCCTTTTATTAATGGCTAGAGGTAAAAAAATGATTTTGACGATGCTTGGTTGGGAATCCAGAGGCTCTGAAACAGGTCTCAGAGGCTCTGAGTTTAAACATGCCTTTAATGTCAGAAACTCTGATGTAGTGATAAACTTGCTAATTAAGAAATTGAACCTTTTGAGTTAAATAGACATGTTCAGCATTCCCAACTTGCTAATTAAGAAATTGAACCTTCGTTCATCTAAGGCTTTGGTGAAAATATCAGAAAGTTGGAGATCAGTTGGTACAAAATACATCTCAATTGTACCTTTCTCAACATGATCTTTAAGGAAATGATACCTGACATCAATATGCTTTGTCTTGGAATGTTGTACTGGATTTGCATAGATGGCTATGGTACTTTTGGAATCACACAGAATGGGTATTCTGTCATATTGTAATCCATAGTCTCTGAGTTGAGTTTTCATACAAATGACTTGAGAGCAACAACTAGCAGCAACAACATATTCTGCCTCTGCAGTAGAAGTTGAAACACAGTTTTGCTTCTAGGATGACCAAATCACTAGCTTGTTACCCAATAATTGACAGCATCTAGAGGTACTTTTCCTGTCTAGCTTGCATCTTGCATGATCTGCATCAGTATAAGTTGTTAAATCAAAACTTGAGAGTTTTGGATACCAAAAGACCATTGAGGGTGTGCCTCTAAGGTATCTAAACACTCTTTTGACTGCATATAAATGAGATTGTTTTGGATTTTCTTGATATCTAGCACAGGGACAAGTTGCAAACATTATATCAGGCCTACTAGCAGTTAAGTATAGAAGTGATCCTATCATGCCTCTGTAAGTCTTAACATCTACAGATTTTCCTAAAGGATCAGAGTCAAGTTTGACTCTTGTGGCTATAGGTGTTTTCATAGAAGTTGAATCATTGAGTTTTGTACTTTTTCAAAATATCAGAGACGTACTTAGATTGACTTATAAAAGTACCCTCTTGTTTTACTTGTAAGCCCAGAAAGAATGTTAATTCTCCCATGAGACTCATCTCAAATTCACTCTTCATCAACTCTGAAAACCTTTCACAATACTTCTGATTTGTAGAGCCAAACATAATGTCATCAACATATATCTGTACTAAAAGCATCTCATTTTTGTACCTCTTGATGAACAGGGTTGTATCAATTGTACCTTTTTCAAAGTCATTATTAATAAGAAATGTGGACATAGTAGCATACCATGCTCTTGGAGCTTGTTTCAGTTCATACAGAGCTTTATCAAGATGATAAACATAGTTAGGAAACTCTGTACTTTCAAATCCAGGTGGTTGCTGGATATATACTTCTTCATTTAATTTGCCATTTATTAAGGCAGATTTAGCATCCATTTTATATACTTTGAACCCTTTGTGTGCAGCATAGGCTAAGAAGATTCTAATTCCTTCTAGCCTAACCACAGGTGCAAAGGTTTCATCATAATCAATACCCTCTTCTTGGCAATATCTCTTAGCAACCAATATAGCTTTGTTTCTGATTATAATGCCATCCTCATCCATTTTATTTCTGAAAACCCATTTAGTCCCAATAGCAAATTTTCCTTTAGGAAAAGGAACTTGGGTCCAGACTTTATTTCTTTCAAACTCTTGAAGCTCATCCTGCATGACACTGATCCAATTAGGATCTTCAAGAGCTTCATTTACCTTCTTTGGTTCAATAATGCTCAAAAAGTTTACAAAAAAGCATTCATTGATTGTGGCAGATCTGGTTTTGACTTCATCTGAAGGTGATCCAATGATCTGATCATGGGGATGATCCTTTGTCCATCTTATCATTGGAGCATGAATGTGAGGTGGAGTTTGAGATTAAGAGATGGCAGGTGGTGACATCTCTGTTGTGCTATTCAGAGGCCCTGAAGTGGGTTCCAGAGATGGTGAAGCAGGCTCTAAAGTCTCTTCAACAGATGTCTCTTGTTCATCTTCTGCTTCTGAAGAGACTTTTTCTTCAATTTGTCTTGCTTCATTGCTTGGACCTGTATTTAAAGAAGCAGAAGTTGTGATTTTAGAGGGACCAGAAAGAGTTGTACCTGTATTTTGGGGTTCCTCTGAAGTTTCTTTGTGAATATCTCTGAGAATAAATTCTGAGTTATCAGCATCAAAGAAATCTTCAAATATCTTGTTTAGTTCAGATTCTCTCAACTTTGATAATTCAGAGATATTCATAGTTGTTGAGTTGACATCACTGTTATCAAGGCTTTTGGTGTCTTCAAAAGAGACATTGATACTCTCTTGGATTGTTCTTTTTCTCATATTGAACACTCTGAAAGCTTTCGAGGCTAATGAATAGCCAATGAATTTTCCTTCATCTGCTTTCTTGTCAAACATTCCAATAGACTCTCTATCATTCAGAATGTAACATCTGCATCCAAAAACATGAAAATATTTAACATTAGGTTTCCTATTGTTAATGAGTTCATAAGATGTTTTCTTGAATCTTTTGACAATGGTAGCTCTGTTTTGAGTAAAACAGGTTGTAGCTACTGCTTCTGCCCAAAAGTTGGTTGGAAGATCAGATCCGGCAAGCATTGTTCTTGCAGCTTTAACAAGTGTTTTATTTTTTCTTTCAACAACACCATTTTGTTGAGGGGTTCTTGCTACAGAGAAGTTAGGAGTTATGTCTTCCTCTGAAAGATAGGAGTTGATTTTGGAATTTCTGAATTTTGTCCCATTGTCACTTCTTAAGCTTCTGAACTTTGCTGTTGAATAGAACCTGCAATCTTTTTAACAACCTTATTAAAATATTAGGTACATCAGACTTGGCTCTGATGAATTTTATCCAAGTATATCTAGATTATTCATCAATCAGAACTAGAATATACTTTTTACCTGATAGACTCTGCACAGAGATAGGACCACAGAGGTCCACATGAAGCATATGCAGAGGTTTAGGACAATTATTATCACTTTTGGTTTTATGGGAAGATCTTTTCATTTTTTCCATTTCACAAGCAGAATAAAGATGATCTTTTGTTGAACTTCAGAGATGGTAATCCCTTAACCAGATTGAGTTTGACCAACTTATCAAGTGAAGAAAAGTTCAAATGAGAGAATTTCTTATGCCAGAACCAGACATCTTCACTGTTTAGAGATACTAGACAGAGTTTCTCTGAGCCAGTGTTTATATGTTTGGTAAAATTCATTCTATATAAGTTACCCTTTCTGTCTGCTCTCAGCATTTCTTGACATGTTTTTGAGTGAAGAAGTGAACAATGTTTTTCTTGAAACTTCACATCAAAACCATGGTCACACAGTTGACTTATGCTAATTAAGTTGTGCTTTAGTCCATCAACATAAGCAACTTTTGAAACAGATACATTACCTCTTGTTAATTCACCATAACCTTTAATCCGACCTTGCATATTATCTTCAAAAGTTACTGCTCCTCCAGATTTTGTTTTAAAGGAGGATAGCAACTTTTTATCTCCAGCCATATGCCTTGAACATCCAGAATCTATATACCTGATGTGCATATATTGTTTCTGCAAAGGAAATTAGAGTTTCTTAGGTACCCATATCATTATGGGTCTTTTCTTGTTAGACTTCTGAGGGTTTTGATGAACATTTGGCATTTCATCTTTTGATGTTTTGCCAGAATTGCTCTTCTTTTTCTTCTGAGGCTTTGTCTCTGAATTTTTATTCAGAGAGTGATTCAGAAAACAATGAGAACCTCTGAAATGATTTTTCAGCTTAATCATGAGTTGAATGCACTTGCAATTAACATAACAGGAACAATTAGGATAAAAGTTTTTCATTTCATTGAGTGCATTTGGTACACTTTGATTCTTTTTCAAACTAGCACTACGAATATTACAAGTATTCCTAACTACTTCCTTCTTTTTGGCTTGAAAGACAGCCTTCTTTTCAAGTTGCCTTTTCTTGTTCAAAAACATCTTCTTCTCTTTTTTTGCTCACTGCACAAACAGGATCAGAATGGTTAATTTCTTGCCATTTGCCTTTTTGTTCAGGAGTGAATTTGAAATGGTTTATATGTGTAGAGTTGAGAATTGTTAGTTTTATTCTTGGCCTTTTCTTTTAACTCTTTCTCAAGGTCTAGAGAAGTTTTTGCTTGTAGACACATGTCTACAAAATCAGGACAGATCGGTATTCTGGATTTTTTTTTCAAAATAGGAACAGGAAAGTTCAAAATTCCAGAACCAACAGTCTGTATGTTTTTATGAATTACTTTCTCTGGTCTATAGAATATATGTTCATCTATCTATGGATCAGATTCAGAATCAGAATCAGAGTCAAGAAAGTCTCTCTTAACCTTGTCAGAGATAACTACCTCTGAAGTTTTCATTATTTCTTTAGGTCTAGAGACTTTAATGATTCTTTTCATGCTTTCTTTCTTTTTCAAATAAGCCAAGACATTTTCTTTATAAATTCTTCTAATGTCATCCTCAAATGTAGTTCTGATGCATTCATCTGACATTGGAGATTACAAAGGTGCATCTGGATGGAGTGAACTCTGAGGTTCATCTTCAGAAGTACTTGTTTCAGAGGTACTTGTTTCAGATATCTCTGATTCTTTTATGATAAAAGCATCAAACTTAAAAATTTCTCTGGGATCATTACTCTGAGGTTTTGTAAAGAGTACTTCTGAAGACTCTTTTTCTATCTTTAAGATAGGTTTTGGAAATGTTTTTGCTTCAGAGTATAAGACATTTTTAAAATTCAGATCTCTTGTTTTTTATCCTTCTGAGGTTATTGTTGGATCCCAGATTTAATCTTACAATAATGATATAAACAACAAGAATAATAACAGCGGAAGCAATATAGTTTAATATCAAAAGCAGATTCAAATATCACAGTTCATATAATAAAATAAGTAGAAAGAACAAGATCTTATTTGAAATATATTCAATTGATTCTTCGGATTCAAGATATCAAAAAGCACACTTTTGTCAATGGAGAGATGGTCCTATTTATAGGACCATAAAGTAAACAGTGTATTATCCTGACACAAGAAGCGTGCTTGAACAGTGACCTACTCTATAAAGTAAATCTTATCACAAAGTGACGTGTCATCTGTTCTTCAGTTCAATTTATCTTATCTTGATCTTCAGAGAGAACATCTTCAGAGCTCTGAACAAGAGCTCTGACGAAGATATCTCTGATGTCTTATCTTCTGAAGAGTTTGTCTGTGAACTGACTTCATACACAGACTTGGCTTTCTCTGCTGATGTCTCTGAATATCTTTATAGGAATACTTGAGTTATTTTCAATACTTTTACAATTTAGAATTGGGGCTAACAATCTCCCCCTAAGTATTGAAAATAGAAATTGCAGGAGTAGCAGAGAACATAAAAAAAATTAATCTAGAAAGCATATAGGAGAAAATCATCCTCTTAAATATTACTTCTCAAACATTTGGAAATTCATAACAGAGAAAGTAACATTCAAAAATAAAGAAACAAACTAGCACCTATCACTAGAACAAATTCTATGAAACTTCATAATAAGCTCTCTGAAGTTAATCATTGAGCCAATCTCTAAGTTCAGTTTCGCCAGAAGATCTGCTCTGTGCCGTTCTTTCTTCGCATGAATCATCTTCTACACTCCTCTTAGGGTTTCATCAGAGTACTTCTATATCTCTGAAGCAAGAAAAATTTTCTTGATTTGATTCACCCTGTAGACGAAACCCAGAGGCTCTGAAATGATTGATCCTGTCTTCTGCTTATCAAGATTCTCGATCGTCTCCACAGGTTCAGTGACTCCCAGCTTTTCTTCGCCTAGATTCAGAGCAATCTGGAAGTCAAGGTTTGCTCTGAGTTTAACATATGATTTGTTGGGAATTTAAAATTTGTTCAAGTATGATTACTACTGCTAGTAGATTTTAATACTACTTGAAAAGTTAGTGCTGCTATTTCAATAGTTAGTACTGCTTGGTGAGTTTGTACTGCTAGTAGTTAGTACTGCTAAGGGATTACTACTGCTAACATGATTAATACTGCTAAGGAATTTAATGTTGTTGAAGATGGTTAATACTTCTGAAAAAGGTTAGTGCTGCTTATGAGATGAAAACTCAGTATGGAATGAAGACAGCTGTATAGAAGACTTGCTAAAGTAAAGGAGATAATTATGGACTGAAGATCAATTGTTTTTTGATAACTATCTTGTAATATGTATTGTATAAATAATATAGAAGTCTTTGATAGAATTAACTTTTGATTGATACATTTTAGAGAGAGAATTAACCTCAAGGTTTATAATCCTAATTCCAGAGAAGTAGAATTCGTCTTGGTGAGCCTGTTCATCAAGATTGAGGTTTTGTGTGAAAACTTGTAACTTTAATCATTCAATAAAGTTTACAAGTTGTGATTTCTGATTCACTGTTACATTGATAGTTGAATATTAAAGTGTTATTCCGTAACTCCTTTAATATTTTTTCTGAGTTCATTATTCTTGTTAAGAATTAGATCCTGACAAGTGGTATCAGAGCTAGTATTCTCAGAAACATTCATTCATCATGGACAACACTGGCGAATCAAACAGTACTTTTGTTTCAAAGGTTTCCATGCTCAAACCTAATGAGTTTGACATGTGGAAAATTTGGATCAAGCAGTACATCCTCCTTACAGACTGTTCTATGTGGGACATTATTGAGAATGGTCCCTCTGCTGAAGGTAAAATTGGACAAGATGGCAGAAGACCACCTCCAAAAACTGATGGTGAGAAGAAAGTCAGACAGTTGGAGATGAAAGCCTTAAGCACCCTGCTTTTGGCTATTCCCAATGAGTATCAACATCAGTTTCAACACTGCACAGATGCTCAGATTCTATGGAATGCCTTAGAGAAGAGATTTGCTGGCACCAAGAGCACTAAGAGGAATCAAAGGGATATTCTCAAGCAGCAATATGAGAATTTTACATCTTCAAAGAATGAGTGTATGACTCAAACTTTTGACAGATTCAATAAGTTGATTGGTGAGTTGGCTACAATTGGAGTTCAGATGGAACAAGATGATGTCAATCAAAAGTTTCTCGGATCTCTTGGAGATGAATGGACCATGTACACTGTCTCATTCAGACAGAATGACATGTTGGAAGAAAAGGAACTGGATGATCTGTATAATGATCTTAGAGTGTTTGAATCTGAAGTGGAAGCAAAGAAGAAGCCTATTGGATGTGTTCATAATGCTGTACTTCTATCAGCATCAACTGATTCTACTGCCAACCCTGAATCAGTTAATGTTGCCAGTGGAATAAATCAAGAAAAAGGCAATGAATCTGTGTTTGAAGCCTTTCTTTCCAGCCATGGTAACTCTTCTTTAATCAATGATGACTTGGAGCAGCTTCATCCTGATGATCTTGAAGAGATGGATATTAAATGGCAGATGGCCATGCTTTCTATGAGGATGAAGAAATTCATGAAGAGAAATGGGAGGAACAACTTCTCCCAAAGAAGAAAAGATGGAGCAGGCTTTGATAAGTCAAAGGTGGAATGCTACAAGTGTCATATGAAGGGACACTTTGCCAGGGAATGCAGAAGTGGAGTGTCTCACAACAACCACCAACAAGCACAGACTGGAAGCTTCAACCAGAACAGAAACTCTGCTCAAGCTCTTGTTTCTCAACAAGGAATGGGGTTTGACTGGAGTGATCAAGCTGAAGAGGCCATTCAAAATCAAGCTCTCATGGCAGAAGTATCAGATCTCCCAACTGAGGTACTTTCTAATCTCTATTCTCAAACTTGCATAGACACTGTTAACAGGTACAAGGATCACAACCAGAGTATGAGTGATGACCTGAAGAGGTTAGAAAAGGATAGAAAAGACTATGTGAGAATTGTTGAGAGATTTGATGAACTGATTAAAGGTTTCCAAGCCAATGAACTTCAACACACATATGATACCAATTACTGGAAGTGGGAGAAGAATGAGCTAAAAATCCAATTGACAAAGTCTAGTTAGGAGAATGAAAAGTTGAAAGGAGAGCTAGCCAAGGTTAAGCTGGATGTGGAAAAGTTTTCCTATGCTTCTAAAGCCATGGATTCAATTGTAAAGGTCCAAATCTATGATAAGCTTAGACCAGGAATTGGATATAATACCACACCACCACCATACAATAACAACTACATCCCTTTTAAATCAGACCTGCTAGAGACCAAGGATAGGAAGGACTTACATGAGGGATCCACAAAGATAGATCCTTTAGATGAAGTAGTTGTTGAGGACAAGATTGAAAAAGAAGCTGGTAAAAGTAAGAATAATACTGTAAGTGGTGAGGTTCCATTAGAAAATGACATTATTACCAATGAGGATTGTGGAAGGAATTGGGTCAAATCTAAGGACATAGAGAAGACTGAGGGAAAGTCTAAAAAGGCCCATTACAAACAGACTACAGTTGTGAATCCTGTTCCTTGCAAACAGTGTGCATGTAATGAGTCTGAGCCCCTAAAACATGATAAAAGAAGGGGCAATCAAAGAAATTGGAATAATCAGTGGGCTCAAAAACAAGGAGTTGATCTGAGTAGAATCATCAGACCAAAACCTTGTTTCATATGTGGCAAAGTAAACCATCTTGCCAAGCACTGTTACTTTAATCCCATTAATCAAAGGATAAATTTTCAAAGATCTATGCAAAAACCCTTTGGTTATAGGAAGGATGAAAGGAACCGTGTAGCTAAGAAACCTGTTAAATCTAAAAGCCACATGAAGAAAAAAGACTGTGAAAGAAAGTGTCAAGATGTGGATTCCCAAAAGCACTAAAACTGTTAGTACTGCTACTACAAATAGAGTTGTTGACACTGATAGTGCTGCTAGAAGCAATACTACTGCTACCAATGTTAGTGCTTCTAAGAGTATTAGTACTTCTAAAACTAACATTGTTAGTACTTCTTCAAATGTTAATACTGCTAACTCTGTTAGTGCTCCTAACAAGGTTAGTACTGCTAAACCTGTTAGTGCTGCTAACTCTGTTAGTACTTCTAAAGTTAGTACTACTTCTAATGTTTGTGCTGCTAGACCAATCATCTTGACAAAGTACTCTAGTAAAGAGTGCTCTGATCTTAAAAATCTCATCAAAAAGAAATGTAAATACTTTGATGAGAAAGGGAGAACCAAGACCACTTTGGCTTGGGTTCCCAATCAATACTAATTGTTTTATCTTATGTGCAAGGCAACCAGCAGCTCAAGGGAAAGAGCATTTGGCATGTTGATAGTGGTTTCTCTAGGCACATGACAGGGAACATGGCTTGCCTCAAGAATTTCAAGAAAATTGATGGAGGACATGTTGCCTTCGGTAATACTCCAGATGGAGGGAGGATCAGTGGTAAAGGAGATGTAACAAAAGGTAAGATGACCTTTGAGGATGTTTTCTATGTTGAGCAGTTAAGGTACAACCTGTTAAGTGTATCACAGGTCTGTGACAAAAAGCATAGTATATTATTCACTGATTCAGAATGCATTATCCTTGCTCCTGGATTCAAGGTAGTTGATGAAAAGATGATACTACTAAGAACTCCCAGAAAGGATAATGTCTATTGTTTAGATATGGAAAATGTTTCAACTGATTCATCCCTAAACTGTCTTGTTTCAAAAGCATCTTTGGATGAATCATCACTTTGGCACAGAAGGATGTGTCACATGAACTTTAAAACAATGAATAAACTTTTTAAAAACAACCTTGTAAGAGGTTTGCCTTCAAAAGTCTTTTCATGTGATGATCATTGTGTTGCTTGTCTCAAAGGCAAACAACACAAAACTTCTCATAAGTCCAAAGAACTGAACACAATTTCTTCTTCTCTTCAGTTGTTACATATGGATCTGTTTGGGCCTACAAATGTTATGAGTATAGGTAAGAAATCATACTGCTTAGTTATTGTTGATGATTACTCTAGATTTACTTGGGTATATTTTCTAAGGACTAAGGATGAGACAAGTGGACTGATCAAATCCTTTATTCTAAGAATTGAAAACCAAACAAATCAAAAGGTAAAAGTCATTAGGTCAGATAATGGTACTGAATTTAAAAATGTTGATCTAAACACCTTTTGTGAGGAAAAAGGAATTGAAAGGCAATACAGTGCTCCTAGGACTCCACAACAAAATGGTGTTGCTGAGAGAAGGAATAGGACACTGATTGAAGTTGCTAAATCTATGTTAGCTGATTCAAAACTTCCAATTACTTTCTGGGCTGAAGCAGTTAATACTGTTTGTTATGTCCAAAACAGAGTTCTAGTAGTCAAGCCTAAAAACAAGACACCATATGAGCTTTTAAATAAAAGAAAACCATTTATTGGATTTTTCAAACCTTTTGGGTGTCCTTGTACCATTCCCAATACCAAATCTCACTTAGGAAAGTTTGATAGCAAGGCAGATGATGGTTTTCTTGTTGGTTACTCATCTCAGAGTAAGGCCTACATAGTATTTAATTCTTCTTCTAGAATAATTGAGGAAAGTGACAATGTCAAATGCAATGAGAACACACCAAACCCTATTGGTTCTGGTCCTCAGTGGTTGTTTGACATTGATTCACTAACTAACTCCTTTGGTTTCAGTAGTGATGATCATGCAGGTTTAGGAAGTAGAGGATCAGGGGACGAACAAGTACAGAATAGTATTCCTCAGTCTGTGATCTTTCCCATACCTACAATAGATCTTGTTGAAATATGTGAAAAGGAGACTGTTACTGAACCAATATAGAGTGAAGAAGAAAGAAGAGATGAGGAGATTTCAGAGCATGAAGAACCAGAAGTAGCTTATGAGACCCCCTTAGCTGACTTAAATGATTCCAATCTAGATGTTGGAATTAATGAAGAACCTAGTCACCAAACAAGAACTCAGAAGATTCATCCTCCTGAGCTGGTAATAGGAGACATTTTTTCTCCTATGATGACAAGGAATCAAAGCAGACTTCAAGTTTTGCAGGATCAGCAACATACAATACTCTCTTGCTTTCTATCTCAGATTGAGCCTAAGAAGGCTTATGATACAATGAAAGATTCAAGTTGCATAGAATCCATGCAAGAAGAGTTACTTCAGTTTAAACTACAAGATGTTTGGGACTTGGTGAACCTTCCAAAAGGTCATAGAGCTATTGGCACCAAGTGGAATTTCAGAAATAAAAAGGATGAGAGAGGAATAGTAATCAGAAACAAAGCAAGGCTAGTAGCACAAGGGTACACTCAGGAAGGCATAGACTATGAGGAAGTCTTTGCTCCAGTTGCAAGGGTAGAGGCAATTAGGCTGTTTCTAGCCTATGCTTCATTTATGCAGTTCAAGGTATATCAGATGGATATGAAGAGTGCCTTTCTTTATGGAACAATTGATGAGGAAGTATATGTCTGTCAGCCCCCTGGATTTGAGAATCCATCATATCCTGACAAAGTATACAAACTGAAGAAAGCTCTCTATGGTCTACATCAAGCCCCAAGAGCATGGTATGATACTCTGTCTACCTATCTCTTGGGAAATGGGTTTGAAAGAGGAATAATTGACAAAACCCTTTTCATTAGAAGAAGTAAGAAGGACATCCTACTTGTGCAGATCTATGTGGATGACATCATATTTGGATCTACAAAAGAACAGATGTGTAGAGACTTTGAAGAGTTGATGCACAAGAGCTTCAAAATGAGTGCAATGGGTGAACTCAATTTCTTTCTTGGACTTCAAGTGAAACAGCAGAAATATGGGATTTTCATAAGTCAATCAAAGTATGTGAAAGATATCCTAGATAAGTATGGCTTATCAGACTCAAAGCCAGCAAGCACACCAATGGAAACACACAAACAGATCACTGCTGATCTTGAGGGGGAGGATGTTGATGTCCATCTTTATAGATCAATGATTGGATCTCTCATGTATCTCACAGCCTCAAGACCAGATATCATGTTTCCAGTGTGTGTTTGTGCCAGATTCCAAGTCAAGCCAAAGCAGTCACATCTTCAAGCAGTTAAAAGGATTTTCAGATACTTAAGAGGGCAAACTAGATTAGGTCTTTGGTATCCTTATGAATCCAACTTTGACTTGATTGCATATTCAGACAGTGACTTGGGAGGTGCTAATATGAATAGAAAGTCTACTTCAGGGGGATGTCTGCTTTTGGGTGCAAGACTAGTATCTTGGCAGTGTAAGAAGCAAACCACAGTGTCCTTATCCACAATAGAAGCTGAGTATATTGCTGGTGCAAGTTGCTGCTCTCAGGTTCTATGGATTCAGAATCAAATGCTGGACTTTGAGGTAACCTTTCTTCACACTCCAATCTTCATTGACAATAGCAGTGCTATTAGCATTGTTAACAATCCAGTCAAGCACTCCAAAACAAAGCACATTGAAATCAGGTATCACTTTATTAGAGACTGCAATGAAAAGAAGCTTATTCAAGTTGCTAAAGTTCATACTGACAACCAGTTTGCTGATCTATTCACTAAAGCTTTTGATGTGGGTAGATTCACCTTCTTGGTCACAAGTGTGGGCATGATCAACTCTGAATGAGCTCATGTTTAAAAAGTGATTGTATACCTGTTATTTGTTTATTTTTGGTGCTACTATTCATCTTTCTCAGGAAGTGTATTACCTTGCTCAGACTAACACAAGCTTCAAAAAGTGTAAGTATAGTTACTACTGCCAGTGCAGTTTTAATGCTGCCAGGGCAAAGGTACTCCTTCAGGTATAAGTTAATACTGCTAGTGGTTAATACTGCTCTCAGTTAATACTGCTAGTTAGTTAATACTACTAGTGGTTAATACTGCTCTCAGTTAATACTGCTAGTTAGTTAATACTGCTAGTGGTTAATACTGCTCTCAGTTAATACTGCTAGTTAGTTAATACTGCTAGTGGTTAATACTGCTCTCAGTTAATACTGCTAGTTAGTTAATACTGCTAGTGGTTAATACTGCTCTGAGTTAATATTGCTTCTTTCCCGAATCATATAAATACCCTCTTTGCCCGCCTAAAAGCTTAACGACTCTTTGAATAATGTTCATCTTCTCTCTAACCTTTTTCTCTCAGCACCTAGTGAGTTTCAATCAAGACTACTCAAGTTCGATGGCATCTATGGCGTTTATTGATGAACACAACGAGATCGCCATGCTTCCAAAGCCTAAGCAGGCTACTGGATTTCATCAAATAGTCGATTTTCTCAAGTCCAGCCATATCGCTCATGCTCTTACAGTGTCGCCATCAATCTACATCGAGCACCAGAAGCAATTTTGGGCCAATGCCACAGCTATTACTGAAAATTGTGTGAAGGTTATCAAGACAAGGGTGTGTGACAAACCCTTGACAGTTTCTGAAGAGGTAATTCGCATCAGTCTACGACTAGACGATGCCTCAGGTATCACATCTATCTCTAATGATGATCTGTTTTCCACTCTCACTAGAATGGGGTATGGAGGCCCATTGGGTGTTTTCAAGTTCTCCAAAGCTAAATTTTCTCCCCAATGGCGTTTCTTTGTCCATACCCTTATGCATTGTATTTCCAGAAAGACTACTGGATGGAGTGAGTTTAGTAGTACCATTGCTTATGCTTTGGTCTGCTTGGCCACAGCCAGAAAGTATAATTTCTCAAAAATGATTTTTAATGACCTTGTGTCAAACTTGGACATAAAAAAGAGTTTCTATATGTATCCAAGATTTGTCCAGACAGTTATCACCACTGAATTGATGGATATGCCTCAATTTGATGAGGTATATGTACCTAAAATCCCCAAGGGTAAGGTCTTTTCAAATATGAAGAGATCTGCCATGGACTCGGAAGGAGTTGACACCCCATTGTTCTCTACAATGATGGTGGTGTCCCACAATCAAGAAGGTATGACATCAGGGTCAAGGCCCTCACTAGACCATCCCACTGAGAGCCAATCCCAACCTTCAATCACTATATCAATCCCTCAGTCCCTTCTTCAAAAACCAACTTCACCCATCACCAATACTTACATAAGGAAAAAGGTAAAGAAGGCTCCTTCTCTTCTTGTACCTTCACCCACAAAGCCTTTAAGCCCTCTAATGGAGAATTCTCCATTAGAGATTATCTATAGGGAAACCACAGGGGTGTCTCCCAACCCCAAGGAGGTGCTCACTGAGGAGATGCATGAGCATATGGGTGAGAAGGCTGCCACTACTCCTGCTAGCACAGAGGAGGACAGTGGTAACATCAATAAGACCTCCCCCATGGCAACTTTAAATGAGCAATCATTCAAACGTCACAAGTACCAAGAACCCAAGGGGGTAGCAGGTGCTTCTGCTAGGCAGAAGGCCTCTACTACTAAAAGATCCAAGGATCCTTCAAGGGTGGTAAACACACCCAAAGGAGGTGAGGACAGATATAACTACCAAGAATTGATGGATACAATGGGCAACATTAATCTAGATGTCGTCAAACAGGGAGCAGACATAGAAGAGATGAAATTGGTTATTCTGTCTCAACAAGTGCAGATTACCAAACTGAAGAAGCTAGTGAAGAAGCTGGTGCAGAAAAGGAAAAGAAAACAGTTTGTCTTGAAGAAGAGGGCAGATGCTTTCAAAAAGGGGGAGAAACAGGATGAAAAGGAGAAACTCAGTCCTACTGGTATGGAAGCACAATTTGAGGGGGAGCAGAATAGGGAAACAGAAAACAAAGAAGCAGAAACTAGTAAAGCAGCAGTAACAGAAAAAGCACAAGCAGCAGTAACAGAAAAGCAAGCAGTAGTAACAGGGCTATCTGTTGAAGAATTAGAGATTGCAGAAACATTGGTAAAAGGCAAGAATAACACTCCTACAGCTACTCAAAAGGCCAAGGGAGTGGTCATTAAAGAAGAAGGTCTTGAGAAGAAAAGCAAAGAAATCAGTGAGGCAGAATTGAAGAAGAAAGGAAAGGCTAAGATGGTTGAACCTGAGCAAACCTTAAAGCAGCAGAAACAGATAGAGCTAGATGAAGAAGTGGCAAAACAACTTCAAGCAGAGATGGAAAAGGAGTAACAAGAAAAGTATGGTTAAAAAGCTCAATGAAGAGTATCAAAAGAGCATGCAAACTACAGCTGAGGCCAAGAAAAGTATAGTAAAAGCATCCAAGCACAGAATGCCTTCAAAGATTCAAAAAAGACAACCCTCTAAGACCTTTTTGGCCAATCAAGAAAGGAGAAAAATGATAAACTTTCTAAGAGGATCAATTGGTGTAAAAGGAGAGATGTTTGCTAACATGGCATACAGCAAAGTGGAGGAGCTATATAACAAGGAAATGGCAAAGCTTCAAGGGGACTCCTCTCAAAAGGAAGAAGTTGAAAGGAGGATGAAGGAGAGGTATGATCTCAACATCCAATAACCCTTTCCTGAGGAAACCACTCCTTCAAAAGACAAGGCTTTAAAGAAGGAAGAGCATGTTGATGAAGAAGTAAAATCTGCAAAGAGAGTAAAGACCATAGCTTCCAAGAAACAGTTCAAAAAGCCAAGGATTGAAGAAGCAGAAAAGGAGGCAGAACCATCTGTTGCAGGTCATACAGAGCAAACAAGTCAAAGTGCACAACAACCAAATCAATCTAATGAGCATGTTGGTCTCTACATGGCTTTAAGAGAACCAGTACAGGTTGTTCCCATTTCTGTGAAGGCACCAAAAGTCATCTTTTGGGATATTCTGAGGGACAACAGAAAGGAGTACTTCAGACTCAAAAGAGTTGGTGATGTGTTTGAAGTCTACTCAACTTGGGGGAAAGTGATCAGACGTTGTTCCAGGGCTGACTTAGAGGAAATGTATAAGGTGGGAATAAAGCTATATGAGCCTGTGATGAAAGGAACTGAAGAAAGTCTACTCAAGGTTGCAATGGAATACTTATGTATGATGTTAGAACCAGAAAAAGTGGTGCACAGAATAAAGGATCTACATCATGAGTATGGGTTTAAAAGGATTGATAAGTGGATGCTCTTTAAAAACTGTGGTGTCTACATGATAACCATAGATAATTGCTATCATGAGTATTTTCTAGTGGACAAAGTGTATGATCATAGTAAGGAGAAGCTAGAAGGAATGTTGAAAGCCAAGCTAGTGTGTGCAAAAGGATCTAAAATGGCCAGAATTGTGATAAGAAGGACAATCAATCAAAGTCTGGGACTGGATCCAAATTTGGGCAACTAAGCTGAAGTTTTGAAAGCATCTTGAAGACTATATCTGAAGAACTTGACTTCTCTTCCTAAAAGTCAAGTTAGGGGGAGATTGTTGGGAGTTTAAAATTTGTTCAAGTATGATTACTACTGCTAGTAGATTTTAATACTGCTTGAAAAGTTAGTGCTGCTATTTCAATAGTTAGTACTGCTTGGAGAGTTAGTACTGCTAGTAGTTAGTACTGCTAAGGGATTACTACTACTAACATGATTAATACTGCTGAGGAATTTAATGCTGCTGAAGATGGTTAATACTTCTGAAAAAGGTTAGTGTTGCTTATGAGATGAAGACTCAGTATGGAATGAAGACAGCTGTATAGAAGACTTGTTAAAGTAAAGGAGATAATTATGGACTGAAGATCAATTGTTTTTTGATAATTATCTTGTAATATGTATTGTATAAATAGTATAGAAGTCTTTGATAGAATTAACTTTTGATTGATACGTTTTAGAGAGAGAATTAACCTCAAGGTTTATAATCCTAATTCTAGAGAAGTAGAATTCGTCTTGGTGAGCCTGTTCATCAAGATTGAGGTTTTGTGTGAAAACTTGTAACTTTAATCATTCAATAAAGTTTACAAGTTGTGATTTCTGATTCACTGTTACATTGATAGTTGAATATTAAAGTGGTATTCCGCAACTCCTTTAATATTGTTTCTGAGTTCATTATTCTTGTTAAGAATTAGATCCTGACATGCTTCCATTGCTCTTCTGACTTCAACCATGCCCATTCTGAATTCCCTTCCTTGATCGTATCTTGCAGAGCAGTAGGCATACATATGAGGTAGATCATATGGATTCAGATTTACAAGATCATTGTCATTGAACTCGTAAACCTTCTGGTCAGAGCGAATGACTTCATAGTGCGTGTAGATGATCTTGTTATAGGTAAACTTCCTTTCAGAGATTTTGTTGATTTTGATGATTGGATCATCAGAGAGGATTTTTGCTCTTGGAGTAGTTTTATCTCTGATGAATCTTCGCTCATAGTCAGGCATGTTCTCTCTGATCCTTTGATTCAGAGGAATAACTAGAGTGTCTTCCATATTAAACTCACAGTAGATATATCGAAAGTGATCTTCTATGAAGGCTTCGGGTTTTGAGGCAAGGAATGTAGGGGGTGGGTGAATACTTTGGCTAGTTAACCAATACTTGGCTTCTGAACAAGATCCTCTGGAGGAGCTTGTTCATCAACAACCATGGTTGTTTCTTCAGCTGAAAGTTGAGCTGTCTCTGGTTCCTTCAGCTATGATTGAGGATCTGGAGTAGGTTCAAAGATATAACCATCAATCTCTGGTGATTCTCTTTAATGTGCTTCAGTTGAAGTATGATGTGGTTGAGCGTTTTAGAAAACATAGTCTTCAATATCAATTACTTTAGTCGCTCCTTCTTCTTCTTCAGAATTAGATTTTTCTTCCTTTTCAGATTCTGATCCGAAGGCATCTCTCATCACAATATTTGGTCTTTCTGGTGATGAGAATGCATCATCGGATGTTGAGACGTCTATTAATTGATCGTCTTCATCTTCCTCCAGAGCTCCAATCGTCTCTGGTTCAGCGTTCACCATAGGAATAATTGGAGCCCCTGATGTTGATGGTGCTAAGAAGATTACTAGTACTGGAGATGCAAGAAACATTTGATTTTCTTCAGCAAAGTAGAGTGCCTCTCTGGTTCTTTTCCTTGCTCTCTGTTTGTTGATGATGGATGGGCAGAGCCACTTGGTTCAGAGGGTGCAGCTTCAGAGGGTTGTCCTGTTGCTTGTTTGATCTCCCCCTTTTTAGATTAGAGGCTCCATCCTCATCAGATCCCTCTGAATCATCAAATCTGAACTTTTTGGCCGCTTCGCTGCAAGAATCCCCTCTGAACTTGCGTTTATATTTTGGAGACCCTGTAGCAGCGAATCCCTTTCCCTTGGGGTCAAGTGCAGCTTGCTGAATCGATGTTATTGCCTCTGAAGCAGCGTTAATGATTTCTGCTACCTGGTCCTTTGTATTATATTTGTGAACCTCTAGAGTAGCTTTGACCTGCTTTTGGGCAACAGTAGATATCTTTGAAGAACATGCCAGCATTCTGCTCATGATTGCAGATTTGAATGAAGCCAGATCATTTTTGGTGATAAGATCTTCTGTTGTGCGTACTGGTGGAATGGGGATCTCTGAAGGTGCGCTTCTTGATGGAAGAGAGTCTTGAATGGATGACTTGATGAGGTTAGAGATAGTAGCCAATTTCTCTAAAGAGAGTGAAATTGATCTGGTGGCCACTACCTCGTCCTTGATCTCCTTGAGCTCTTTCTGAACATCTGCAAATGAAGAAGATTGTGTCTGAAGAGTAGCAACCTAAGCTTTAAGAGTTGCGATCTCTAGAAATGAAATTGCTCTGTGCTGAAACGGTTCTTGTTCCAACCTCTGAATCCTGTGAGTAGAGTTCAGAAGTTGGGTCTTCAGAGTAGAAACCTCTGCTCTGAGTTTGTTATTTTCAGAACGAAGAGCAGAGGTCTCTGAACCGTCAATTCGTTGAAAGTTATGCTCATTCATGGAGCCTCTGACTTCCTCACAGAATCTTTCGAACTCTGATTTTGAGAGAAGATCAGAGATGGGTATATTGGTAACAACACATGTTGCCAATTTGTCCTCGAGTCCAGAGGAGCCTTCTTTCAAAGATGATTTGATGTTGTCTCTGGAAGGACTTTCGCTCGGTCCTCGATGTTCTGGAGAAGCATCTCTGAGCGTTCTGTTCTCAACCAAGTCCTCCTCCTCAGATTCAGATGACTGGAAGTGAATGTGGGAGTTGAGCTTGCGATCCAGGCAAGTCAATCCTTGTGCCTGAAGGTTAAGCCAATGTCCTTGAGTTGGAAAGCTCCTACGGGAAAATCTAAAAGGTGAGAGATGAGCCATAGAGGCATCATCGTGTGTAGGAACTTCTGTCGTACTCGGAGGCGACTGAGTACTTATCACTGTGGCTAAGTCTTGTTGAGAGGACTTATCCAGAAATTGGCCTTTCTCAGGTTTGTGAACTTCAGAGGTAGAAAAAGGCACCTTTGAAGTGGCTTGTTGGGTTGGGTTGGGTTCGAGGTGTGCATCTCTATTTCAATAACCATAGCCTATGGATCAGGCTGGTTAGATTATGTGGTTGCACTGGGAGAGGGGGTAGGAGTCCTAAAATAAATGTGCCTTTGGGCATATTTTTGAGGGGAGGGGTGAGAACTCTTTGGTTTCTCAAAGTCCTTAGGGGACTCGCTCTTCTCACTCTGAGAATCTTCAGAGCTAGTCTATGAAGATTCATTCTTACTTGCCTCAGAGCTAGTAGAGCTAATATCTTCACCAACATCTGAGGGGTCTTCCCTTGCTCCCTCATTGACAACCCCTACTGGTGTATTGTCATCTCTCTGTGCTTCAGTTTCTCTAATAGGAGTACCCTCTGGTTCACTCCTTAGAGAACTCTGAACTTCAGGGTTCTCTGATCCCTTTGAAGTAGAGTTGCTCTGACTCTCCATTTGGGGCTTAGGACCTAAGTGTGTTGGGGTTCCCAGGACTGGCTCTAGTCCTTGAGCAACACGAAGATAAGAGGCTAAGGCTACAGATTGAGGATTTACCTGATCAAACATTTGGTGTGGAATTCGTCATGCTCTTGGATAGCCTTCAGAGAGAATGGTCGGCTTGAAGCTGTTCATTATATAGAAAGGAGTCTTGGGTTGTTCAGAGTGGGTCTGAATGTGAAGTTTTTCTATGGCAGCATGGATGATCAAGGCTAGAAATCTCGGAAAAGTGATTGAAGGCAGAGTGGGTTGTTCATAGTGAGTCGTTTGTTCAGGGTCCTTTTCCAAAAACTTGTTCTTCTTTTCAATGGACGTCAGAATGAGATCAAAGAGTATTCCGGCCATATCAATGTTGCGATTAAAGAATAAGGCATACATGATAGACAGAATCTCGGCTGTGGCTTATGCTTCCCAGTTTACAGGTTAGGGTGTGGTTCAGTACTGAGAACATAAAGTTCCACATTGGGGTAGATGTTGTCGTCTGAAATTGCTCAGTCTGGTTATCTCAGTATTGTAACCAAGAAGACGAATGAACTGGAGTAGGGTTTCAGAAGATGTGCATTTTTCAAATCGAAGGATTTGAAGTTCGTCAGTGGTGAGAAGTGGAATAACTTCTTGTAGAACAGTAGGATTGATGACTACCCTACATTTCACAGTTGAAGAGATGCCAAACTCTCCAATGATTCCATGGTGTTCGTCATTGTAGTGACTGGAGGAGTACCATTCTTGAATAAAAGTGAGGGGGCATTCAGTAGTGGTGGATATTAGGGCTTGAGTTAGTTCACAGTTTGAGAAAAACTCGCAGATGATTCGGTATTGTTCCTCGAACTTGGGAGAATCAAGCTGTATCATGTGATTGTTGTCTTTGATTGGAAAGCGATACACTCTTGAAGGTTCACCCATTTTCGGAAACAGTTTGCACCATTCCATTGAAGACGCCATTTGAGAGTTGGAGCGAAGAAGATGAAGTTCAAGTTCTTAGTGAGAGAGAGAAAGACTGCTCAAGAGTAATTTGTAAAAATGGATATCCGTATTTAAAATTGTTTTTATATCCATATTTAGAAAAATTACACTCAAGTGCATAAGGTGAAACGGCAGTGATTAGACCCTTTGGTTGAGGCCGTTTGACCTTTCACTCATTCGAGTGGTGACACGTGTTTTTGATAACTATACCACTTTATGTGTGTAGTTGCCAAGAAAATAGGAGGAGGTGCTAGTACCAATATAGAAATGGAATAGTTATTGGTGCTGACTAGACAAACCTTTCACCTTGTTGTCTGAAAATAATTTGATTATGAAGTAATCTAAGATATCACAAGTATGAAAAAGGATTCAGAGAATCTGAATTTTCAATTTCAAATGATATTGAAGATTGTTGAACAGGTAAAAGAATTCAGAATCCTCCCCTTATTTCTTCTTGATTGAACTTTATCTTCTCCCCCTTGAATGATGCAATGAATATTTGAGAAAACTGAGTTATCAGAGAGAAGATCAGAGACTCTGACATGAGTTATCAGAGAGAAGATCAGAGACTTTGATGCTTCTATTTTTCTGAAGCTCCCTCTGATAAAATGAAAAGTTCTTTTGCTCCCCCTTGAGTAAAGAATGTATTCTTTTTATATTCTCCCCCTTGACAGATGTATAGATATACAAAAGAATGATTTTGACCATTTATGAAATGTTAAGAGGTGCTTAAATGAATTTCAGAAGCTCTGATTGAACATGCTACATATGTCAGAGGCTCTTATTAGTGGATCAGAGACTCTGATGTTTCCCTGTTTTAGGTAGACATGTTTAACATTCCCAACTTGCTAATTAAGAAATTGAACCTTCGTTCATCCAATGCTTTTGTGAAAATATCAGCAAGTTGAAGTTCAGTTGGTACAAAATACATTTCGATTATTCCCTTTTCAACATGGTCTTTTAGAAAATGGTACCTTACATCAATGTGCTTTGTTTTGGAATGTTGCACTGGATAGGCAGAGATGGCTATGGCACTCTTTGAATCACATAGAATTGGAATTATGTCATACTGTAAGCCATAGTCTGAGCTGAGTCTTCATCCAGATGACTTGAGAGCAACAACCAGCAGCAGCAACATATTCTGCCTCTACAGTAGCAGTTGAAACACAGTTCTGCTTCTTGGATGACCAACTTACCAGCTTATTTCCCAATAGTTGGCAGCATCCAGAGGTACTCTTTCTGTCTAGTTTTCATCCTGCATGATCTGCATCAGTGTATGCTGTTAAATCAAAGCTAGACATTTTAGGATACCAGAGACCTAAAGAAGGTGTTCCTCTGAGGTATCTAAAAATTCTTTTTACTGCAGACAAATGAGATTCTTTTGGATTTGCTTGATATCGAGCACAGAGACGTGTTGCAAACATTATATCAAGCCTGCTTGCAGTTAAGTATATAAGTGATCCTATCATGCGTCTGTAGGTTTTGATATCTACAGATTTTCCAAAAGGATCAGAGTCAAGTTTGACTCATGTGGCAATAGGGGTTTTCATAGAAGATGAATCATTGAGTTTGTATTTTTTTCAAAATGTAAGAGACATACTTAGATTGAGTTATAAAAGTAGCCTCTGAAGTTTGTTTTACTTGTAATCCCAGAAAGAAGGTTAATTCTCGCATGAGACTCATCTCAAATTCACTCTTCATCAACTCTGAAAACTTGTCACAATACTTTTGATTTGTAGAGCCAAATATAATGTCATCAACATATATTTTTACTAACAGCATCTCATTTTTGTACGTTTTTATGAACAAAGTTGTATCAATTGTACCTTTTTCAAAACCATTATTAACCATAAATGTGGGCAGAGTAGCATACCAGGCTCATGGAGCTTGTTTAAGTCCGTACAGAGCTTTATCAAGATAATAAACATGGTTAGGAAACTCTGTACTTTCAAATCCAGGTGGTTGCTGGACATACACTTCTTCATTTAATTTACCATTTAGAAAGGCAGATTTAACATCCATCTGATATACTTTGAACCCTTTGTGTGCAACATAGGCTAAGAAGATTCTTATTGCTTCTAGCCTATCCACAGGTGCAAAGGTTTCATCATAATCAATACCCTCTTCTTGGCAATATCCCTTAGAAACCAACCTAGCTTTGTTTATGATTATAATGACATCCTCATCCTTTTTATTTCTGAAGACCCATTTAGTTCCAATTGCAAATTTTTCATTAGGAAGGGGAACTAAGGTCCATACTTTGTTTCTTTCAAACTCTTGAAGCTCATTCTGCATTGCAGAGATCCAATGAGGATCTTCAAGAGCTTCATTTACCTTCTTTGGTTCAATGATGCTCAAAAAATTTACAAAATAGCATTCATTGATTGTGGCAGTTCTGGTTTTGAGTCCATCTGAAGGTGTTCCAATGATCTGATCAAGGGGATGATCCTTTGTCCATCTTGTTATTGGAGCTTGAATTTGGGGTGGAGTCTGAGCTTCAGAGATGACAGTTGGTGACATCTCTGTTGTACTGTTCAGAGGTTCTGAAGTGTGTTCCAAATACGGTGAAGTAGGCTCTGAAGTTTCTTCAAGAGAGGTCTCTAGGAACTCTTCAGATGTCTCTGGTTCATCTTCTGCTTCTGAAGTGAATTGTCCTTATGTTTGTCTTGATTCATTTCTTGAACCTGTATTCAAAGAAGCAGAAGTTGTGACTTTAGAGGGACCAGAGAGAGTTGTACCTGTATTTTGAGGTTCCTCTGAAGTTGTTCTGTGAATATTTCTGAACATAAACTCTGAGTTTTCATCATCAAAGAAGTCTTCAAATATTTTGTTTAGTTTATATTCTCTTATCTTTGATGATTCAGAGATATTTTTGGCAGTTGTATTGACATCATTGGTGGAAAGACTTCTGTCATCATCAAAAGATACATTGATACTCTCTTAGATTGTTCTTGTTCTCAGATTGAACACTCTGAAGGCTTTTGAGGCTAACGAATACCCAATGAATTTGCCTTCATCTGCTTTTCTATCAAACTTTACAAGAGATTCTCTACCATTCAGAATATAACATCTGCATCCAAAAACATGAAAATATTTAACATTAGATTTCCTATTGGTAATGAGTTCATAAGATGTTTTCTTGAATCTTTTGACAATGGTAGCTCTGTTTTGAGTGAAACAGGCTATAGCCACTGCCACTGCCTTTGCCCAAAAGTTTGTGGGAAGATCAGCTCCTGCAAGCATTGTTCTTGCAACTTCAACAAGTGTTCTGTTTTTCCTCTCAACAACACCATTTTGTTGAGGGGTTCTTGCTGCAGAGAAGTTGGGAGTTATGCCTTCTTCTGAAAGATATGAGTTGATTTTGGCATTTCTGAACTCTGTCCCATTATCGCTTCTCAGCTTTTGAACTTTGCTATTGAACAGAACCTGCAGTCTTTTTAACAATCTTATTAAAATATCAGGTACATCAGACTTGGCTCTGATGAATTCTATCCAAGTATATCTAGAGTATTCATCAATCAGAACTAGAATATACTTTTTACCTGATAGACTTGGCACAGAGATAGGACCACAGAGGTCCACATGTAACATGTGCAAGGGTTTTGGACAGTTGTTATCACTTTTGGTCTTGTGGGAAGATCTTTTCATTTTTCCCATTTCACAAGCAGAACAAAGATGATCTTTGTTAAACTTCAGAGATGGTAATCCCTTAACCAGATTTAGCTTAACTAATTTATCAAGTGAGGAAAAATTGAGATGCGCAAACTTTTTATGCCAGATCCAGACATCTTCACTGTTCAGAGATACTAGACAAAGTTTCTCTGACCTTGCATATGGTCTCCAAAAGTTACTGCTCCTCCAGATTTAGCTTTGTAAGAGGATAGTAACTCTTTATTTCCAGTCATATGCCTTGAGCATCCAGAATCCAAGTACCAGATAGGCATAGACTGTTTCTGCAAGACAGATTAAAGTTTCTTAGGTACCCATCTTATTATGGGTCCTGTCTTGTTAGGTTTCTGGTGGTTTCTTTGAAAACTTGCCTTCTCATCTTTTGATATTGTGGCAGAGTTGTCCTTCTTATTTTGAGGCTTTGTCTCTGAATTTTTATCCAGAGACTGATTAAGAAAACAATGAGAACCTTTGAAGTGATTTTTTAGTTTCATCAAGAGTTGGACGCAATTGCACTTTACCGAACAAGAAGAAGTAGAAGCAAAAGTTTTCATCTCATTAAATACATTTGATACATTTTGATTCTTTTTCAAATTAGTACTAGGAATATTACAAGTATTCCTAACTACTTCCTTTCTTCTAGCTTGAAAGACAACCTTCTTTCCAAGTTGTCTTTTCTTGTTCAAAAACATCCTCTTCTCTTTGTTGCTCATTGCACAAACAGGATCAGAATGGTTAATTTCTTGCCATTTTTCTTTTTGTTCAGGAGTAAACTTGATTGGTTTATAAGTGCAGATTTGAGAAGTGATAGTTTATTCTTTGCCTTTTCTTGTAATTATTTTTCAAGATCCAGAGAAGTTTTTGCTTGAAGACACATTTCTGCAAAATCAGGACATATTGGTATTCTGGGTTTATTTTTCAAAACAGAAGTAGGAATGTTCAAAATTCCAGAACCAACATGTTAAAGCACATATTTATTGGATTCAAGATCAGAATTATCTGAAGATGGAAAAATTGAAGTCAAAGCTGATAAAGTCGTCTCAACAAATAGTCTAGAGTTCTTTTTGTAATAATTAGGCAAAAGTATGTTTCCGTATTTTATTTATTAGTCTTTATAATTCAGTTATTTAGTTTGTTTTGTATTTGGGCCCAAGCTTAGGCAAGCCTTGCCAAGCCCATTAGGCTAATATAGCCTGAGTATAAATTAGCTTTGTTTAGAGTTAATTAGGTTATAAAGGAAGGAGCTTAATTAGAAAAAATTAATTATTGTGAGAGTGTGTGTTGGTGCGCCGTGAACAAGAAGCAGAGAGAAAGGATTTCATCAAAATCACTTGTAACATGTTGAATCGTTTGTTTAATCAATATCAGGTTTGCATTATCGTATTGTTTATATGTTTGCTTGATTGAATGATTATTTATTGGGACACACACTATCATTGATGATGCGTTCGCTGCAGAAAACCATAGAGACTGGTCTTCTTCATCGTCGTCGTCATCATCTTGATGTTACTCTTTGTCTTGATCCTGAAGATCAAGATCTTAATCCTCTTCATATTCCTCTCTTCTTCTTCTTCTAATAAAACTTGATCGTACAAAGAAGATGGAGGGGCTTTGTCAGCAACCTTCTCCCCCTCAACCTGAGAGGGAGGTTATTCCGTCTGAATATCAGCATCAGCAGCATCCTCTTCAAGATTTTCTTCATTACGCTCTTTCTCCCCTCTTTGTCATTATCAGAATGAGGGAGCTCAGAGATGGAAGGAGCAGCCTTTGAAGTTGTCAGGTAGTGGACTTCAGCCTCCAAACGATCCAGACGACCTTCGATCATAGGGACATCTGAACTAGCTTGAAGAATAAATTCATTAGCTACATTCAAAGAGGTGCAGTCTACCTCTGTCAAAGAAGGAGGGAGCGGCGGAGTTGGTGCATTCAACTTATCCAGAACCTGCTGTAGGATGGATGTACAGGAATCGATCTTGGTAGATAAATCCTGGACGTCCTTACTGAGAGTACCAACACGTCCCTGAAAGAGTTGAGTTTGTTGGTGATTTACGACCAAGTCCTCCTTGACTTTGACAAGATCTCCCTGAAGAGTTGAGACTTGGGAGGCTTCAGATTTTGAGGAGTAGGTAGCCGTCAGTTTCTTCAGCTCTTCACCAGCGTTATTGACAGCGCTGGTAGTTTC
Organism: Arctium lappa; assembly: GCA_023525745.1. Classification (NCBI taxonomy): domain Eukaryota; kingdom Viridiplantae; phylum Streptophyta; class Magnoliopsida; order Asterales; family Asteraceae; genus Arctium; species Arctium lappa. Next base: position 37,783,456 of record CM042059.1, read on the forward strand.
GTTGATGGAGGTGGTGAGAGAATCCACCTTGACATCCAAACTGTTGACATAAGAGTCAACAGTCGCCATATTAGGACCTAAAAGAAAAGTTAGCGTCTGAGAAACAGGCTTATAGGGAGAGATGGGAGTTATATTTGTGGGTTAAGGTATACCTGATGGTTCAAACATATTGAAAAATTGCATGTCTCTTTCAAAGGTTTGATCATCAGGTCCTATAAATGCAACTTGAGGTTGTTGCATGAGAGATGGAGGGTTAGAGACCAAAGAAATGGGAGGAATTGTAGTGGGGATAGAAGAAGTTGGGAGTTGGACATTTACCTCAGTTGATTGTTGAACTGAGATGGTTGGTGGCGTTACTGATGTTGTGACAGCGACCGAGATCACTGGCACGGTTGTTGAGGTGACAGCTGAAGATATGGAGGAGAGACCCACAAAATCATCCAAGGTAGTTTGTTGAGAAACTACCTCAGGCCCTGAGCTAGTGGCGATAGTCTTCTTAGTCGTTTTAGCCATTTTTGAAGGACCAAAAAGACTAGTTGATGGTCTTTTGTAAGCGGTTTTAGCGGCAGGGTTAGCTGGAGAAGGAACCTCCGGCGCGACCGCTGAAGAAGAAGAATGGAGAGAGAGTCGAGAGCGTAGAGTTGAAATACTTACCTCGTTGTCGACCGGCATGACCTCCAACGATCGCTAACCCACTTTGGCAAAAGTGCCATCTTGAGTAGTGGGGTAAGTGTCAGGGTAGAGAAACTTCAGGTATGCACAGATGAACCGTACATAAGGAATCTTTGGATCCCTCTCCGTTTTCTCTATCTTTGACTTGAGATCGTCAAAGATAGGAGTGGCGTAATCAAAGTTCTTTCCAGTGATCACGGAGTAAGCTATTTGGAGCTGAACTTTGCTCGCCTGATCCAGTGAGCCACTCTTCCCACTCATACATTGAATGATGTGTGAGAAGATATAGTTCAGTTGAGAAGGCATATTGGCCTTCAAGATCTTTGTCAGCTTCTTGTTGGGAATGGTGGTGCGAGGCTTGTTCTCCTAGCAGTATTCTATGTCATCCAGAAACTGGATGAGTTCAGCATCAGTGGGGAGGGCATTGAATCCACCCTTGGGTTTGTCAGGGAAACGAAGTGACTTCCTCAGGCTGTATGCAGTCATCATGCCTGGTCCTAAATCAGTGCGGAAAGAGAGAGCAGGAACCAGTTCACCTTTCTTGTTGGTGATAGTGGTTTCGTCAGCAGTGAACCAAAACTGTTGAAGAAGTGTTTTGGATGGTTTAGGATCCACAGTGATCGCGTAAGCAATACATGACTGCTTCAGAAACTGAGCTGCTTCCACCAGGTGTGGGTATTTGACACCATCGAAGTCCAAGTGTGCAAGGTGATTGTTCTTGGGAATTTCAGATTCAGAGTGAGCAAACTTGACTGTCTTGGAAGCAATGAGAGCTGATTGTGCCATTTCTGAATATAGAAAGATGGAGAAAATATAGATGGAAGGTTTAGAAAAAAAATAACCAGTTTCTGTTTTCAGAAAGAGACATAGAAATTTTTTAAATGATTTGAGAATAAACATTGTTCTTGAAGAAGAAGAACATGAGGAAAACCAAAGGTTTGAATCATTAAAATCAAAAAAATGATTTTAATATTTAAGAAATCTTGTGATAAACCCATAATAATATAACATATTTAGGATTTTGTAACAAAATTTACGAAGAAAAGAAGAACAAAGTAACATGTTGATCTTGAAAGAAGAAGATGCAAATGCTTGAAGGAGGTGTTTGCTGGAAATGCCTTGAGAGGGAATTCTTGCTCGAAAAGATTTACAGAAAGCGTAAAAGATAAGAATGAAAAGAAACATTCCTTTCATACGTAGAGAGAGATAGAAAGTGTGAGAGGCGGGAAAACAAATGTTCATCAAGACATGGACACGTTGTTCGAAGTTGATTGGATAGAAGGGCAACGGACGAACGTGTCAGAACAAGGCATGTCGTGGATTGTCGGTTCAAATGACGTCATAGAAGAGAGAGAAACATTTCATTTGTCTTTTTCGAAATTATCTCTGAAGAAAAGTTAGAGATAGGTTTTCTTTTTTTGAAAGAATCCCTGATAAAAATTCAGAGATTGATTTTTCATTTCAAAAGGATCACTGATGAGAATTGCCAGTGATAGATTTTGTTTTTCAAAAAGCTTTTAATCATTTGAAGAAAGAAAATGATTAAAGTTTTTATTTTGAAAAACCAACTTACTGAATGAATATTCAGTGATTTGAGAGTAAGAGAACATACCTGAGAGTCAGAAATTTATTCAGAGATTGAGTAATAAAGGGGAACTTAGAATCACTGACATAATGCATGAACGATGAAGAGTCACTCATCAAGATTCAGCATTCCAAGCTCACTGATGAGAAAGTTGAACCTTGTCTCATCAAGAGGTTTGGTGAATAAATAAGCAATCCGATAGTCAGTGGGAATAAAGTGAAGTTCAATATCACCATTCATCACATGATCTCTGATAAAATGATATATGATCTCTATGTGTTTCGTCTTTGAATGTAGCACAGGATTATTTGCTATGGCGATAGCACTACTGCTGTCGCAATAGATTGGAATCTTTGATAGCTAAAGGTCATAGTCTAATAGTTGATTTCTCATCCATAAGACTTGAGCACAACAACTTCCAGCGGCTACGAATTTAGCTTCAGTTGTGGAAGTGGGCACTGAATTTCGCTTTTTGCTTGTCCAACTTACCAGCTTTCCTCCTAGGAGTTGGCATCCACCAGTGTTACTTTTTCTATCGAGTTTACATCCTGCAAAATCACTATCGGAATATCCAATTAGATCGAACCCTGAGTCTTTGGGATACCAAAGACCGAGATTAGGAGTCCCTTTCAGATATCTGAAAATTCGCTTAACAACGATCAAATGGGATTCCTTGGGTTCAGATTGATAGCGTGCACATAAACAAGTAGAGTACATGATGTCAGGTCGGCTCGCTATAAAATACAGCAGGGAGCCTATCATTCCTCTATAGGCAGTGACATTAACAGGTTTTCCAGATGGATCTTTGTTAAGTGTCAGAGGAGGTGCCATAGGAGTTTTCATCGCTGAAGTTTGTGTAAGATAAAACTTCTTCAGCATATCTTTAACATACTTACCTTGGCTGATAAAAGTACCTTTGTCAGATTGTTTAATCTGAAGACCAAGAAAATACGTTAGCTCACCCATCATACTCATTTTGTATTCTTTCTTCATTCTTTCAGCGAAGCGAGTACATAAAGATAGGTTAGTAGAACCAAATATGATGTCATCGACATATATTTGTACAAGAATAATATCACCTTTTATCTTTCTGAAAAATAATGTATTATCAATTTTGCCACGTTCAAAATTTTCAGAGATAAGAAAAGATGAGAGAGTGGCATACCAAGCACGAGGGGCTTGTTTTAGACCATAGAGAGCCTTATCCAATTTATAAACATAATTTGGATGCTTAGGGTCATAGAACCCTGGGGGTTGTTCTACATAGACTTCTTCATTCAACTTTCCATTTAGGAACGTTGATTTTACATCCATTTGATATACAATGAAGTCTTTGTAAACTGCATAAGCTAAGACGAGTTGAATTTCTTTGAGCCTAGCCACAGAGGTAAAGGTTTCATCATAGTCTATGCCTTCCTCTTGTCTGTATCCCTGAGCAACAAGTCGAGCCTTGTTGCGGGTTACAGTACCATGTTCATCTAACTTGTTTCTAATTTATGATTTACCTCCTCTGGTCTATAGTATATTTGTTCATCTACCTCTGGATCAGATTCAGAATCAGAGTCAAGGAAGTCTCTTTTAGCCTTGTCAGAGATAACTACCTCTATAGTTTTCTTAATTTCTTTAGGTCTAGAGACTTTGATGATTCTTTTCATGCTTACTTTCTTTTTCAAATCAGCTGTGACATTTTCTTTATATATTCTTTTAATGTCATCCTCAAATGTAGTTCTGATGCATTCATCTGAGATTAGTGAATATAGAGGAGCATCTGGATTAAGTGAACTTTGAGGTTCATCTTCAGAAGTACTTGTTTCAGAGGTACTTTGTTCAGATGTCTCTGATTCATTTGTGATAAATGCATCAAACTTGAAATTTTCTCTGGGATCATTGCTCTGAGGTTTTGTGAAAAGTACCTCTGAAGTTTCTTTTTCTATTTTTAAGATAGATTTTGGAAATTTTTTTACTTCAGAGTATGCAACATTTTTAAAGTTCAGAGCTCTTGCTTTTGATCCTTCTGAGGTTTTTGTTCTCTAGAAATTGTTCAGAGATGGATAGTCAGAGCTCTGGACCTTTCCCATACAAAAAGTGGAAGAAAGTGAAGTTTTCTTCAATCCAGTGAATGGATCCAATTCATTGAATCCCAGCCCTTGAGTATCCATTTGAGAGTTTATCTTTATATGCACATCTTGAGCATCAAGATAGCTTTTGATTTGAAGTTCTTTTCTTTCCAGAGATTGATGTAGGATTTCTCTATCTTTTTGGAAAAAAAATGGTTAAGGCAACAGAATTGAGCCTTTCATACTCAGATCTTTTTACTTCTTCTTCTTTAACTTTTGAAACTTTCTCAAGTTCTTTGAATTTTTCTGAAAAAGATTTTTCTTTTTGTTTCTGAGCTTTTTCAAGTTCAGATTTCTCAACAAAAATATCACTCTTTTCTGACTCAAGAAGATCTTTTTCCCTTTTGTAAAAACTAAGATCTTTTGTCATTTGCTTTCTTTTTTCTTTTTCCTCAACAAGTTTTTGCTTTAAGATTTGAAATTCATCTGTTAGCTTAATAACATCCAATTCAAGTTCACTTTCAGAGGTGGAAGGAGAGTTTACCTTTTCAGAGTAGTCCTCTGATGATCCATCATTCTGATCATCTGCAAAAGCCATACCATAGAGATTGGTAGGTTCTTCCTCTCCATCACTTGTAGAGTCTAACAACCAGTCTTCCATCTCTGCAACAAGTACTCTTTCTCTGACGTTATACTTGTATTTATTCTTGTAGTAGTCTTGATCTTTGATAAGCCTGCCTCTGCAATTTGCAGAAAATGACCAGGCTTTCCACATCTAAAACATCTCCCATCATTTTGATTTGGTGGAAGAGTAGCAACTAGTTCTATCTTCTGAACTTGTGGTTGTGGCTGCAAGTACCTCCGAGGTTGAGGATACCTAGGTTGAAATGGTTGTTGAGTTCTTGATTGTTGAGTAGTTTCATGATTGGTGAAATGAACACCCTTTTGATCACTATGCAGAGTAGATATGGGCTCTTGTTGATAGTCAGCTTTCTGAAATATTCTTTATGAATTTCCTCTTCTTTCTTCATCATCTCTTCTTCCTTCAAAAACTTTCTTGCCAAATTTCTTGTTCAATTGATGAGTGATTAATGTAAGAGATTTGGCAAAAGCATTGATGTCATCGTCTGAGTCTGAATCTGAGTGTTCAACTTCTTCAGTCATCAAAACCTTCTTGGATTTTCTTTTAGGTTCCTTTTTCAAACAGTTATTTGTTTCTGTATTTCTGCCTTCTTGTGATACACCTTTTTGTTTTGAAATAAGTGCAAGTGGTCCACCTAAAGAGGTTTTTGATTTTTGTTTAACGACTTCTTTTTCCTGTGCTACCAGAGTGCCATAAATGTCATGATTCAATATTTTGATTGGTTTGTATTGACATGGATAGTGGTGACCATTCTTCATTTAAACTTTTAAGGAAAAGAACATTGTTTTCTTCTTTCGTCCTCATAACTCCAAATTTTCTGCATTTATTGATGAGAATGTTGAACCTTGAGTATGTTTGGTGCAAGGTTTCTTCAGGTAATGCATGAAAATCATGATACTCATTGATGCATAGATTTCTTCTATTTTTCTGAGTTTGTAGGCCTCCTTCAAGTTGATTTAACAATTGATCCCATATCTCTTTTGCAGTTACACAAGAATCAAGTTCTTGGAAGATATCATTGGGAATGGCCATAATAAGTAATCTAACAGCTTTTGAACCATTTTCCATCATGTTAGTTTCTTCATCAGTAAAGTTTGAAGTTTTCTTTTCATAGTAAGCAGGTATTTCAGCAGTATCTGCTGTTGCTGGAACTCTTGGTACCAACACCATTGGTTGGTGAGGTCCATCGTTCACATATCTTAAAAGATCCCTGTCCATACCTTCCAAGAAATTTACCATCCTAATCATCCATTGAGGATATTCATCCCTTAGGAGTGTAGGAGGTTTTGTTAATGATCCAACTGTATAAATGGCACTTATACTTGAGTTTGCCATTTTGTGAAGAAAAGATGAAGATTTGAAGAGCTGATGCTTTTCTATGAAGATCTTTTATCAAAGGATGTAACTGTGATTTACTTTCAAATCTGGAGCATATGAAGTTCTTAATAAACCAAGGTTTATATGAACATGCACAGATTTCAAAAAAAACTTGAATCAGTAAGATATAAATCTATCCGAGTATGCAGATATGATCTTTCTTTGTTTAGAAAACAAAGGAGGCTCTGATACCAATTGTTGGATCCCAGATTTAATCTTACAATAATGATATAAACAACAAAAATAATAATAGCAGAAGCAATATAGTTTAATATCAAAAGCAGATTCAAATATCACAATTCATATAATAAAATAAGTAGAAAGAACAAGATCTTCTTTGAAATATATTCAATTTATTCTTCGGATTCAAGATATCAAAAAGCACACTTTTATCAATGGAGAGATGGTCCTATTTATAGGACCATAAAGTAAACAGTGTACTATCCTGACACAAGAAGCGTGCTTGAACAATGACCTACTCTATAAAGTAAATCTTATCACAAAGTGACGTGTCATCTGTTCTTCAGTTCAACGTATCTTATCTTGATCTTCAGAGAGAACATCTTCAGAGCTATGAACAAGAGCTCTGATGAAGATATCTCTGATGTCTTCTCTTCTGAAGAGACTGTCTCTGAACTGACTTTAGAGACAGACTTGGCTTTCTCTGCTGATGTCTCTGAATATCTTTAGAGGAATACTTGAGTTATTTTCAATACTTTTACAATTCAGAATTGGGGCTAACAGTTTTTGTTCTTTTGAAATTGTTCAGAGATGGACAGTCATGTCTCTGGATCTTTCCTATACATAAAGTAGAAGAAAGTGAAGTTTTCTTCAATCCAGTAAATGGATCCAATTCATTGAATCCCAGTCCTTGAGTGTCCATTTGAGAATTTATCTTGATATGCACATCTTAAGCATCTAGATAGATTTTGATTTGAAGTTCTTTCCTTTCCAGAGATTGATGTAGGATTTCTCTTTCCTTTTGAAAAAAGTTAGTTAAGGCAACAGAATTGAGCCTTTCATACTCAAATCTTTTAACTTCTTCTTCTTTGGCTTTTAGCACTTTTTTCAATTCTTTGAGTTTATCAGACAAAGAGGTTTCCTTTAATTTCTGAGATTTCTCAAGCTCAGATTTTTCATTGAAAATGTCCTCCTTTTCTGACTCAAGAAGATTCTTTTCTCTTTTATAAAATTGTAGATCTTTTGTTATTTCTCTTTTCTTTTTCTTCAATGAGTTTTTGCTTTAAAATCTGAAACTCATCTGTTAACTTACGAACATCTATTTCAAGTTCATTTTCAGAAGTGGAAGGAGAGTTTACCTTTTCAGAGCAGTTTTCTGATGATCCATCAATCTGATCATCATCTGCAAAAGCTATACCACAGAGATTGGTAGGCTTTTCCTCTCCATCACTTGTAGAGTCTGATAACCAATCTTCCATCTCTGCAACAAGTACTATTTCTCTAACATTGTACTTGTACTTGTTTTTGTAGTAGTCTTGATCTTTGATAAGTCTACCTCTGCAGTTTGCAGAGAAATGGCCTAGTTTTCCACATCTGAAACATCTTCCATCATTTTGATTTGGTGGAAGAGCAGCAACGGTTTCTGTTTTCTGAGCTTGTGGTTGGGGCTGAAAGTATCTCTGAGGTTGAGGATACTTGGGTGGAATGGTTGATGAGTTCTTGATTGTTGTGCAGCATCATGATTGTTGAAATGAACACCCTTTTGATCACTATGTGGAGTGGATCTGGGCTCTTGTTGAAATCTTCTTTCTTGATTTCTCCTTTCTTCATCATCTCTCCTGCCTTCAAAGATTTTCTTGCCAAATTTCTTGTTAAATTGGTGAGTTATTAATGCAAGAGATTTGGCAAAGGCATTTATGTCATCGTCTGAGTCTGAATGGTTATCTTCTTCAGCTATTAAAACCTTTTTAGATTTTCTTTTTGGTTCATTTCTCGAAGGCTTTTCTTTGGAGTTCTTTGTTTCATCATCATGACATTCTTTTGACATACCCTTGTTTTTTGAGATGAGGGAAAGTGGTCCACCTTTGTTTAACAACTTCTTTTTCCTGAGCAACAAGAGTGCCATAAATATCTGTCAATGACCAAGATTCAAGGTTTTGATTGGCCTGTATTGACATGGATAGTTGTGACTATTCTTCATTTAAGCTTTTAAGGAAAAGAACATTGTTTTCTTCTTTTGTCCTCATAACTCCAAAAATTTTGCATTTATTGATGAGAATGTTGAATCTTGAGTATGTTTGGTGCAAGGTTTCTTCAGGTAATGCATGAAAGTCATGGTACTCATTAATGCAAATATTTCTTCTGTTTTTCTGATTTTGTAGGCCACCTTCAAGTTGGTTTAACAATTGATCCCATATCTCTTTTGCAGTTACATAAGAATCAAGTTCTTGAAAGATATAATTGGGAATGGCCATAATTAGTAATCTAACAGCTTTGGAGTCATTTTCCATCATTTTAGTTTCTTCTTCAGTAAAGTTTGAAGTTTTCTTCTCATAGTATGCAGGTATTTCAGCAGTATCTGCTGTTGTTGGAACTCTTGGTACCAACACCATTGGTTGATGTGGTCCATCATTCACAGATCTTAAAATATCCCTGTCCATACCTTCCAAGAAATTTACCATCCTTATTTTCCATTGGGGATATTCATCCCTTAGAAGTGTAGGAGGTTTGGTTAATGATACAGCTGTATAAATGGCACTTATACTTGAGTTTGCCATTTTGAAGAAAAGATGAAGATTTGTAAAACTGATGCTTTTTCTTAGAAGATCTTTTATCAACAAATGAGACTGTGATTTACTTTCAAACCTGGAGCATATGGAGTTTCTTTAAATAAACCAAGGTTTATTTGAACATGCACAGATTTTTGAAAGCTTTAATCAGTAAGATGTAAATCTATCCGAGTATGCAGATATGATCTTATTTGTTTTAAAAACAAAGAGGATCTGATACCAATTGTTGGATCCTAGATTTAATCTTATAACAATGATATAAACTACAATAATAAGAAGAAGAACAGCGGAAGAAATATAGTTTAAATATCAAAGCAGATTCAATATCACAATTGATATATAAATCGTAAAAGATCTTCTTTAGAATACTTTCAAGTATATTAAAAGTTGATTCATATACAAGATATCAAAAAGAACACTTTTTTCAATGGAGTGATGGTCCTATTTATACGACCATAAAGTGAAAGTGTATTATCCTGATAATAGAAGCATGCTTGAACATTGTCTTACCTAAAAGGTAAGCTCAAGACATGCTTGAACAGTGACCTACTCTAAAAAGTAAATCTTATCACTAGGTGACGTGTCATCTATTCTTCTGTCAATACTTGTAAATCTTCAGTCTTGATCTTCAGAGAGATTACCTTCAGAGGTGTGAATTAGATCTCTGATGAAGCTATCTCTGATGTCTTCCCGTCTGAAGAGTCTGTCTCTGAACTGACTTCAGAGCTAGACTTGGCTTTCTCTGCTGATGTATCTAAATTGTCTTTAGAGGAAGACTTGAGCTATTTTCAATACTTTTACAATTCATAATTGGGGCTAACAAGCACGAACACACATAACAATTATTTTTCTGTCAGAACGTTCATAGAATTACCTTGTGTTTTTCGATGATTGAATGGAAGACCTGAGGAGTGATCATCAATAAAACTCCTTGTATAGTACATTCGTTGTACTAAGTGGCTTAGTGCTGCTTACAGGCATTTTAACTGATTCATTTGTTGATTCAGGGCTACATTTCTATTTGTCTGAATTTGAAAAGATCCATATGAATACATTATGAATTGACGAATGTTCAGATGCTCATTTGGAAAGATCAATGGTCAGAAAAAGGTTCATGACATTTCTTGAAGATAGTTTTGATGATTTCTATGCTCTACATCATCAAAAAAGGGGAGAAATAATTTCAAGAAATGTTGTATGGAGAACGGTTTGTACAGTTTTTGGGGGAGAAATTCAAGAACTGGATAAGAAGTTATGGGAGACAAATTCAAGAAATGAGAAATATATTGTGAATAAAGTTCAAGATTTCAAGAATGTTCAAGAAATTTTCTTTGATGATTATTTTGGAAAGAGAATAGTGAGCTACAACTGAAGATAATTTATTTGCTAAGGATGATGATGTTTATCAAAGTCTTTGGGGGAGAATGTTAAAGATCACAAGAAGTGGAGATTATCAATATTTCATCTCAATAGGGGGAGAATGTTGATTGCCTGAGAAGATCAGTTTTTGTCTCAAAAGAGGAGAATGTTCTTAAAAGGGGGAGTTTCAATGAATATATTTTTGAAGATGATCTTGAATCCAAAGATGAAATTCATTTGAAGATAAGTGCAAATTTTATCCAAAGGGAGAGTTCATTTGTTTCTGAATCAAAGAGGGAGAATTTGTTTTGAAAATGAATTTGTTTTTGAAGATGATCTTGAATCCAAAGGGGGAGAATGTTAGAGCACAGATTGTTGTCTTCAAGATCATCTAGATTGAAAGTCTAAAGCTCAAGTCAATTCCTCAAGATTGCAAGCCAAAGTCAAAGTTGTTTAAAGTGGAAAGTCAAAGGCAACCAAAGTCAGCATGTTTAATTAGTTTAGTTAAGTGTTACTTGCTTGTATCAAGGTATAAATACCTTTTGTCTTTGTAGTTGAGTAAATGGAATAGAGCCTAATTGTGTGCGTACATTGGACTATCATATCACATGTTCTAGTGAGAGAAAGTAGAGAGTTATTGTAAATTGTTAAATTCATATCAATTACATATGAGATTTGATTGAGTTCCATTGTTAATCTTGATAATCTTGCACATCACTGGGAACAACACATGTTATACTCAAAATCGTTCAATCATTCATCGTCAGTTTGCTAAAACTCCATATGCTTTGATAAATAATAGAATACCTAGCATTAAACATTTTCACATCTTTGGATGCAGGTGTTTTGTGTTGAATGATAAAGAGAACTTGAACAAGTTCAGTCCCAAGGCTGATGAAGGCATTTTCATTGGATATTCTCAAACATGTGGCATACAGAGTTTATCTAAAGAAGTCAAAGATTGTGGTTGAGAGTGTCAACGTCACATTTGATGAAGATATGGCTTCTGATCAAATCAGTTCAGAACCCGTGATAACAGGAGTATTAGCTTCTGGACACATCAGTCTAGAACCTGTGATTAATGTTTCTAATTCTGATAAAGCGTCAACGTCTACATCTCATTTAACAGAATTAGATTTATTGTTTGAACATTTTTAAGATTAGTTTCTTGGTTCAAAAGTGTCTAAACCTGTTGTGATTGACAGATTCGAAGATTCAAGTAAGCATCATCCAATCATATCAGATGTCTCGACTGAATCAAATTCCCCGATTCAAGATGAAACTCCAGTTTAAACACCTACTCAATTAGTGGAAGTTGCAAATGAAACTGATGATCCAGAAGTTGCGCATTCAGTTGGATGTACTGTCATGCCTATCCAACAGACATCAAATGTCCAATCAACTGAAACTTCTGCCCCAGTTATTTCAACTGAACCCCAACAAGAAGAACAAACTGGATATCTAGATGATCAACATGATCAGTCAACATCTAATCCACTCCCTCATTTACACAAGTGGACCAAAGATCACCCGGTACATCAAATTATTGAAGATCCTTCAAAACCGGTGCAAACTAGGTCTGCAACAGCAAACAAATGTCTATATGATTCATTCCTGAGCAAAAGAGAACCGACAAAAGTTTCAGAAGCTCTTTGTGATCCAGATTGGGTTACATCCATGCAAGAAGAGCTCAACCAATTTGAAACGCTTAAAGTCTGGCGATTGGTGCCCCGACCTGAAGGAAAGACAATCATTGGCACCAAATAGGTATTCAAAAATAAAAAGAATGAGGTTGGTGATGGTGATGTAAATCAAAATAAAGCAATACTTGTAGCCAAGGGATACAGACATGAGGAAGGCATTGATTATGATGAGACGTATGCACCAGTTGCACGTATTGAGACAATTAGGATGTTCCTAGCCTATGTTGCACATAAGAATTTTATGGTCTATCATATGGATGTCAAGACAACCTTTCTGAATGAATTGTTAAAAGAATAGGTGTACGTTTCTCAACCTGAAGGATTCGTAAGTGCTGACAAACCTGGTCATGTCTATATTCTAGACAAAGCACTTTACAGACTCAAACAAGCCCTTCGAGCCTGGTATGACGTGTTATCTAAATTCCTTGTCAAGTATGGATTTTCTAAAGGTAAAATCGACACCACCATATTCATAAAAAGGGAGAAAGTTAATATCATTTTAATTAAAATATATGTGGACGATATAATATTTGGTTCAACTAATCCGAAGTACTGTAAGAATTTTTCTGCACTCATGGTGTCACGTTTTCAAATGAGTATGATGGGAGAGATGAACTTATTTCTCAGATTACAAGTTAGACAATTTTCCACAGGGATTTTTATAAATCAATCGAAGTATATTGCTGACATTTTAAAGAAATTTAATATGTCAAATTATACTCCTATTTCAACCCTGATGGCACCAGGAACTAAGATCGGAGCTGATCTTTCTGGAAAAGTTGTTGATCTTAGAACTTATAGAGGAATGATAGGTTATTTAATGTACTTAATGGCTAGTCGGCCTGATATTATGTTTTCTACATGCTTATGTGCTAGATATCAAGCTTCGCCTAAAGAATCCCATATGTCAGCTATAAAGCGGATATTTAGATATCTGAAGGGGATAGCAGATCTTGGTTTGTGGTATCCTAAAGATACAAGTTTTGAGCTAATAGCGTATTCAGACGCAGATCATGCAGGTTGTATGTTAGACAGGAAGAGTACTTCGGGACATACACAATTTTTGGGAGATAAGCTTGTAAGTTGGACTTCGAAGAAACAATTGTGTGTATCTACTTCAACAGCCAAGGCAGAGTACGTAGCTGCGGCTAGCTGCTGTTCTCAAGTGCTGTGGATGCGAACACAACTCCGAGATTATGGGTTCCAATACAACAAAATCCAGATTTACTGTGATTCCAAGAGAGCCATTGCTATATCTATGAATCCTGTTCAGCATACGAAAACCAAGCACATTGACGTGCGATATCATTTTATCAAAGATAATGTTGAAAAAGGTACAATTGAACTTTACTTTGTAAACACAGATTATCAACTTGTTGATTTGTAAACAAAAGAGATTTAATTTTCTCATTTCGAAACTTGGCATGTTAAACCTCAAGACATAATTTGTAATTACCTAGTACAGTTTATTTTTGTTATTTTTCTTTATTTCTTTATTTTTAATCTGAATGATATCTGCACTGAAAAGTTCTGCTCATGGTTTCAGGGGGAGTGTGACAAAAAGTTTAGATGATCTACATTCTAGGGGGAGTTATAGAATTTGTTGCATAAGTTTTATACTAACATATTTTGTGATGCATATGTTCAGGGGGAGTAATGACATTGACTTCTGATTACATCTGATCAGAACTCGTTCTTAAACGTTTTACTGCTTTTATGTCTTTAATTTTTCAATAAATGTTTTTGTTTTCAATAAGACTTTGTTGCTTTGACGAATTTTTGACTACTTGCAAAATTTGAGGGGGATCTTACATGATCATATCAATCATGACTTTGGAGCTGACTTTATGAGATTACGGCTGAGCGTAAGAACTATTCTACTCTTAATCTCATTACGTTTGAAAGATGGACAACTTTCAGACATGAAAACTTGTTTCTAAATGTTCAAACCACTTCTTGATTCTCAAAAAGATTTCATGAATTTAGAAGTGTGATTTTAAATGTTTTCATATATAAGCTTCAATGTTAAATAAACTGTGTGTTTCCAAAGATAAATACTTGTGTATTATCTTTTCCATATATTGTCAAGTATTCATACACACCGGTTTAGTACTTTTATTGACTATGTCCTTACCATGTCTTATATTGAAACTAATTTTTGATGGTAAGACACCCTATTTGAAATTCAAAGTTTGTTGAGTGTTGACTCATTCAAAGCGTTTCTTTCAAGATTGTCTATATTTGCTTCATATAGACAACATCCAATTTTTCATGACCTAAGCTTTTAATGATAAATCGTTCTTATTTGATCTTTCAATACATTGTCAAATTTTCAAACAAGTTTCTTGTATTCATTTCATTCATTCAATATACTTGTTGTGAGTAATCTTTAAAGTTCAACATGCTCAAATCTTCATGATTATCTTATTGAGCATACTTTCATCTGACATACGTACTGTGATTTAAATGTTGGAGTTAAACTATTGTGCAACATTTTGCTTTAGGACAAAATACATGGGAATTGTATGGATTCACGATAACCAGTGTTTCCTACCCATGAAGTTATCCTTGATTGATCGAGAGACGAGGGGTCAATATCTGAGTGTGGGTGTGTGCTGAGATAAAATGAAAAGAGGGTTTGGTTAAAAGAGAGTTTGGTTAGAAGTGAGCTTAAATGTTAAAAAGAAAAGAGGGTGAGAGATCAGAGTCAAAGAATATCAAACTCTGCACCAACTTTTTCTGAGTAGGGCAGCCACATTACTGTTGTCTCACAATTCTTTCGTGAACTTCATTGAAACAAGCACTAGCCCATGCCAACCCTTGCTTTATACCCTACCAGCTACTCATTTCTTTCTCAACAAAGAGATGTTTCAAATTTTACTGGGGAAGCAGCACATAATTTATCTCGTCTTCTTTCGGAAGATGTGGATATTGAACAAGAAGGAAAGTTGCCCCACCTTCGACCTTCGATCATGCACAATTGAGTCCATGTAATACTATTGTTGTCTCAATGGTTTACACAATTTGAGCCTTATAAAGCATTCATTCTTAAATTCTTTCATACACAAGTACGAACACACAGAAAATTTGTTTTTCTGTCGGAACATTCATAGAATTACCTTGTGTTATTCGGTGATTGAATGGAAGACCTGGGGAGTGAACATCAATAAAACTCCTTGTACAGTGCATTCATTGCACTAACTAGCTTTGTGTTGCTTACAGGCATCTTAACTGGTTCATTTGTTGATTCAGGGTTACATTATTATTTGTCTGAATTTGCAAAGATTCGGAAAAATATATTATGAATTGACGGATGTTTAGAGGCTCATATGGAAAGATCAGTTGGTCAGAAATCAGATGAAGATTCATGACATTTCTTGAAGAAGTTTTGATTATTGCTATGTTCTACATCATCAAAAAGGGGGAGAAATAATTACAATAAATGTTAATTGGAGAATAGATTGTAATTTTTATGGGGAGACATGATCAAGAAATGTTGTCTGAAGAAAAACTTGTAACAGTTACGGGAGAAATATATTCAAGAAATGACAAGGTCAAGAAATGGATAAGGAGTTATGGGAGAATTAATTTTAACAAATGTTGTCTAAAGATCAGATTGTGAAAATTTTGGTGATAAAGTGATCAAAAGATGACAGTTTTTAGAGGTTCAAGAAGATCAAAAGGTTGATTGAAAAGTTGCTGAAATTTTTCTTTAAAGATTATATGCTGAAACAAAGTGCGCTAAGTTTGAAGATAAATTCGCTTCTGAAGTATGAAAGAGGTTTTATTACCTTCGGGGAGATTTTTATAATTCTTGAAAAAGATATTTACAGACTTTGGGGAGATTACTAAAAAGTATAAAGACAGTTCAAAGAAAGGGGAGATGAAATGCTTATCTTTGTGAAGATTTTAAAAGTGGGAGATTGAATTTGCCAAAGATCTACAAAGGGAGATTGTTCGTCATTACTGAAATTCGTTTTTGTTTATCCAAAGGGAGAGTTTCAATGCATATCTTTTTGGAGATGATCTTGAATCAGAGGGGGAGATTGTTAGAGCACATTTATGTTAGATCCAAGATCATGAAGTTTGAAAGTCAATGCTCAAGTCAAACCCTCATTGCAAAGTCAAAGTGTCTTTAATAAGAAAGTCTATGTCAAAGTCAATGTGTTAGTTTTATTAGTTTAGTGTTTGTTTTTGTAACTAGTAGGTACAAATACTTGTTTTCGTTTGTAGACTCATATGACTCAGAGAGAGTAATTTTAGTGAGAGAAATATTGTAAGACATAGTGTTTTGTACTGTTGAATTCAAGAATCAATATATGATGTTTTGGATTGAATTTCATTGTTATTCATCTTGATTAGCACACATCTGGGAACAATAACCTCTGAAGACATTTCAGAGATGGACATTTAAGCAAAGAAGACATCAGAGATAGCTTCATCGGAGGCACTACATCGAGCTCTAATGATATTCTCTCTGAAGTTCCAGCTGAAGAGTTCTACAAGTGAGGATACAAGCTCAGAAGACACGTCATCAACTGATAGGATTTACCTTTTAGGTAGAACACTGTTCACACATGTCTTATGTGTCAGGAAAGTACATTGTTCATCTTATAGTCCTATAAATAGGACATGCACCCCATTGTTCTAAAGTATGCTTTCCCTTACCTGCTTGTATAAACAAATACTCTTTTGTACGGTGAATTGTACAAAAAGATATTATAAGATTTAAACCACATTTATGGTGTTCTTGATAATCTACATTATTATCCAGTAAATATTTGACGTGTTCTTTATTTATACATTGGATATATCTTCTTTACTGTGAGTACGGATCAAACACATGGTTTAAACAATATTTGCTTCCACTATAATTTCATATACTTGTTTGTTTAAATCATTAAGAAAGAATCTGGGATCCAACAGATATCACTTTATCAAGGAAAATGTAGAAAAATGTACGATTGAACTTTACTTTGTAAATACGGATTATCAGCTTGCTGGTCTATTCACGAAGCCATTGGACGAAAAGAGATTTAATTTTCTCATTTCCAAATTAAGCATGCTAAATCTCAAAACATAATGTTTACATAATCCGTCTTTACCTTGTACAATTTGATTTTTAATTTTTCTTCATGTCTTTATTTTAATCTGAATGATATATGTACTGAAGGTTGTTCATGATTTTAGGGGGAGTGACTCATAAGAAAAGATGATCATTATTAAAGGGGGAGTTAGAGTTAGAGTTAGAATTAGATATTTTACATGTGATTTGTATTGACATATGTTCATGAATGGATATTTTCAAGGGAAGTACGAATAATGACTTCTAATCAATTTGGATTAGGAATCGTTCTTCAATGTTTTATTTTCATTGTTTTACTTTCAGTAAGTTTTTCAATAAAATTTTGAATAAGACTTTGTTACTTTGACGACTTTGTGACTTTGTGCAAAATTTGAGGGGGAGCTTACAAGATTTTAATCAATCTTGACTTTGAGGCGATTTTATGAGATTTAAGTTGTACGTAAGGATTTTTCTAACCTTAATCTCATAATGTTTGAAAGATAGACGACTTCAAGCATGAAAACATATTTCTAAACGTTCAAACCACTTCTAGGTTATCAAAAAGATTTTATGAATTAGAAGTGTGATTTTAAATGTTTTCATTCTACGAGCTTTCATGATTAACTAACCGTGTGTTTCTAAAGATAAATACTTGTGTATTATCTTTTCCATATATTGTCAAGTATTCACACACACCGGTTCAGTATTTCTTATTGATTATGTTTTTACCATGTCTCATATTGACACAATTTTTTGATGGTAATACACCCCATTTGAATTTCTATGTTGTTGAGCGTTACATTCATTCAAAACTAGCGATTCTTTCATGAATGTCTATATTTGTCCATATAGACACATTCAAATTCTTTCATGACCTAAGCTTTCAATGATTATCATTCATATTTGATCTTTCGATACATTGTTAGATTCTCAAACAAGTCTTTTGTATTCATTTCATTCATTCAATATACTTGTTGTGAGAAATCTTCAAAGTTCAAAATGCTCAAATATTCATGACATTTTTGAAGAGCATACATTTATCTAACATTGTAATTGATATTATTGAGCTTTAAATGTTCAAGTTAAACTGTAGAACATTATTCTTTTAGAACAAATTTCATGGGATCAGTGTGAGAGCTTAAAAGACTTCTTTGGATTCACGTTAACCAGTGTTTCCTACCCAAGAAGTTATCCTTGAATAATTGGGAGGTGAGGGGTCAATACTAAAGAGTGGGGAGATAACCCAATGGGTTGAGTTTTTCTCATTGAGTTGAGGTAAAATGGAAAACTAAGTTTGGTTAGATGTGAGCAAAATGATAAAAGAAAGAGGATGTGAGAACAGAGTTAAAAGAATATCAGAACTATACACCAACCACTTTCTGAGTCGGGCAGCCATATTGCTGATTGTTTCACAATTCTTTCGTGAACATCATTGAAACAGGTAGTGAGCCTATGCCAACTCTTGACTGAACCCCACTAGCTACTCATTTATTTCTTAACAAAGAAATGTTTCAATTTTTATGGGGACACAGCATATGATCTATCTTATCTTCATTCGGAAGATTTAGATATTGAAAAGAAGGAAATTTTCTCCACCTTCACAGTTTGATCATGCACATTGAGTCTGTGGAAATTTTTTGTTGTCTCAACAGTGTACACACTTTGAGCCTTAAATTCCTAAGTAGCTTCAATCATTCTTAGACATGCACGTACACACAAGGAATACCTTTTCTTTTCATAACGTTCATAGAAAATTCCTTTGTGGTTTTTCGATGATTGAATGGAAGACCTAGGGAGTGAACATCAATAAAACTCCTTGTACAATACATTCGATGTACTAAGTGGCTTCGTGCTACTTACAGGCATTTTAACTGAATCATTTGTTGATTCAGGGTTACAACTCAATTCTGAATTTGAAAAGATTCGAAATCATTTATGAATTGACGGATGGTTCAAAATTTCCAAGAGAAAGATCAAATTATATTGGGTCAGATATTGCAAGCATACATTTCTTGTAGAGTTTTGATGATGTTAATGCTCACATTCATCAAAAAGGGGGAGATGATAGCAAGAAATGGTGAAGTCTGAGAAAGTTCTTTTTCAAATAAACGGAGGAGAATTTGGTACAAGAAATGATAAATGGAAAATGGATTGTGATAGTTATGGGGAGAAATGTAAAGAATGAAAAGGCGGTTTTTTAGAGAAATTTCAAGAAATCAAGAAAGTTCATTGAAGATTACAGTAAATTTTCTTTGAAGTTTGTTTGAAAGAGGAAAGTGTATTAAAGCTGGAGATAATTTCTTTTCTGAAGAGATTTCATGATTCTAAAGGGAGAGTTTGTTTTTTCGAAGACTGTAAGAGGTTATTACAGACCTTGGAGGAGATTTTTAAAGATTCTAATTTCCAGAAAGAGAAGAAAGGGGAGATTGACTTTAAACAAATTTATCACAAGAAGGGGAGATTGATATTCAAGGGAGATTGTTACTATCAGCATTAGTCCCAAAGGGGGAGATTGTTTGACAAAGCTATAAAGGGAGAGATTGTTCTTTGATGCTGAAATTCTTTTTGAAGATGATCTTGAATCCAAAAGGGGAGATTGTTAGTGCACATTTGTTGTATCCAAGATCATCCAACTTGAAGTCAAAGCCCAAGTCAAAGCCTCAATGCAAAAGTCAAAGTCAACTCTTTTAAGAGAAGTCAAAGTGAAAGTCAAAGTCCTTGTTAGTTAGTTTAGATGCTTTTGTCTTGTATTAGTGGTAGGTATAAATAGTGTTTTCTTTGTAATAGTCTTAAAGCACTTATATAGAGATTTGTTGTAGAGAGAAAAATATTCCATTGAGAGAGAAATTGTAATCTATGAAGATCAATCAATACATATGGCATTTGGAGTAGATTTGATTTATTCATCTTGATAATCTTGCTTAATCTGGGAATCACATAAACATGATTATTGGTTTAATATAGAACATGAATTGGGCAAAGGAGACCCGATTTTCATGGTTAGTGGCAGAACACAAAAGTAGGTCACTTTCCAAGTTAGTGGGCTCATACTAGGATCAATGGCCACAAGCATCACACGACTCGTACTTAGATGTGGGGGAGGGAACTCGATGATCCTAGTCATACTCATTCACTAGGATTACTTTTACGGTCCATGGTTAGTATCCGGTCCCACATAACCGTATGCAGTTGCCTTCTTAGGGCCCAATGTCTCAACTAGTTACAAATGGGAAATAACCATCCCATAAAAACTGACTCATAAATTACATCATAGGATAAATGGCAGATGTCGACTTCAAGAGCCCGCACCATAAGGCCCTTGATGACCCGATGACTAATCCTGGTCCAAACATGGGAATAACCATCCCTTTTAAAACAACAAAAATTGCCTCTTATGCCTATGGATCCATTGTGTTACAGTCTACAACATTACATGACTCAAATGAAAGACCAAAGCACTCTAAACATATAATTCTTAAATGATATGCAATAAATGAAATCATACTTAAAGCTCCACAATGGGCTATTAAAACCAGACAAATGTCCCCAAAACTCATCTTAGTCAAATCGAGCCAAAAGCTCAACAATTTAATTGACCATACAATAAAAGTTAATATAAACAATAAATCACATTTAACCAATGGTTATGCAAACACAACGACCAAAAGTATGATTAACTCGAAAACCCATTGTGGTTTAGAACAACACATTTTTCAAATGAAGTTATGTCATTTATATTTCCAAAATGACTCATAATATAATAATATGCATTTTCCAAACGGTTTATAAAATCAAACATACTAAAAGCGCATTTACGTCAAATGACCTCCATTTATACATCAAGAAGCACACAAATATGATTTATTTATCAAAATGTACAAAAATCCCAAATACGGACATTTCGTGAGATTTATAAAAACCAATGCACCAAATGTACAGAACACAACAAATAAACCAAAATTTGATAAATTTTAAGTAAAATACATAAATGCTTTGTGTTAGCTCCAAATCTTCATTTGTTAAAGTGTTTAAAATATCTAAGTCCTACTTCAGAGGACTTCCAGAGACAAACTTCAGAGGACGAAGACGACAAACTTGCCTCTGAAGTACTTATCAGAGATTGCAACTTTCAGAGAAGACATCAGAGATAGCTTCATCAGAGGCTCTGAAGACAACGTCAGAGCTCTGAAGACATTCTCTCTGAAGATTTTCACTCAAATTATCTACGAGTGAACAGATGAACAGGTGACACGTCACCTTGTGATAAGATTTACTTTCTAGAATAGGTCACTGTTCAGCTTGCTTCCTTTCGTCATACAAGTACACTGCTTACTTTATGGTCCTGTAAATAGGACCATCACCTTATTGTTCAAAGTGTGCTTGAGAAGTTATATATATCTGATAATATAAGTTGAACACTTTATTCCAAGAATATCTTGTTTATATTTATCTACTTTATGAACTGTGATATTTGAATCTCCTTTGATATTAAACTGTATTGCTTCCGCTGTCATTACTCTTATTGTTTATATCATTGTTATGAGATTAGATCTGGGATCCAATAATTGGTATCAGAGCCTCCTTTGTTTCTAAACAAAGAAAGATCATATCTGCATACTCGGATAGATTTACATCTCATTGATTCTATACTTTCTTTATTTGTACATGTTCATATAAACCCAGTTTATTAAAGAACATCATATGCCCTAGATTTGATAGTAAATCTCAGTTCATTACAAAAAGCATCAGTTCTTCAAATCTTCATTTTTTTTATGGCAAACTCAAGCATAAGTGCCATTTATACAGCTGGGTCATTAACAAAACCTCCTACACTCTTAAGGGATGAATATCCCCAATGGAAGATAAGGATGGTAAATTTTCTATAAGGTATGGACAGGGATCTTTTTAGATCTGTGAACATTGGACCTCACATTCCAATGGTGTTGGTGCCAAGAGTTTCTGCAACAGCAGATACTGCCGAAATATCTGCATATTATGAAAAGAAAACTACAAACTTCACTGATGAAGAAAATAATATGATGGATAATGACTCAAAAGCTGTTAGATTACTCATAATGGCCATTCCCAATGATATCTTTCAAGAACTTGATTCTTGTAAAACTGCAAAAGGGATATGGGATCAGTTGTTAAATCAACTTGAAGGTGGCCTACAAACCCAGAAAAATTGAAGAAATCTATGCATCAATGAATATCATGATTTTCATGCTCTACCAGAAGAAACATTACACCAAACTTACTCAAGATTCAAAATTCTAATAAACAAATTCAGAAAGTTTGGAGTGATAAGAACAAAAGAGGAAAACAACGTTCTTTTTTTCAAAAGCTTGAATGAAGAATGGTCACAACTGTCCATGTCTATACAGGCTAATCAAGATCTTGAGTCATGGTCATTAACTGACATTTATGGTACTCTTGTTGCACATGAAAAAGAAGTTATGAAACAAAAATCAAAAACCTCTTTGGGTGGACCCCTTGCACTTGTTTCTAAACAAATATCGAAAGAAAACAACTGTGAAGAGTCACAAAAATGTTTAGAAACAAAAAGAAGCTCCAAAAAGGTCTTGATGGCAGAAGAAACTCATACAGATTCAGATGAAGATGAAGATATCAATGCCTTCACCAAATCTCTTGCATTAATCACTCATCAATTTAACAAGAAATTTGGTAAGAAGGTATTTGAAGGAAGGAGAGAGGATGAAGAAAGAAGAAATCCGGAAAGAAGATTTCAACAAGAACCCAGATTCACTCCATATAGTGATCAAAAGGGTGCAAACTTCAACCATGATGATGCAACACAACAAACAAGACCACAACAACCATTCCAACCAAGGTATCCACAACCACAGAGGTACTTCAAACCTCAAGAACAGAAGCCAGAGACAAGTACTGCCACTCTTCCAACAAATCAAAATGATGGAAGATGCTTCAGATGTGGAAAACTAGGCCACTTCTCTGCAAACTGCAGAGGAAAACTTGTCAAAGATCAAGATTACTACAAGAATAAATACAAAAACAATGTAAAAGAAAGAGTTCTTGTAGCAGAAATGGAAGACTGGCTATCAGACTCGACAAGCGACGGCGAGGAAGAGCCAACAAATCTGTGTGGTATGGCTTTTTCAGATGGAGATCAAACTGATGAAGCATCTGAAGACAACTCTGAGAAGGTAAACTCTCTTTACACCTCTGACAGTGATCCTGAAATAGATGCATTTAAATTAATTAATGAACTTCAGGATTTAGAGCAAAAGTTTGTTGAAGAAAAACAGAAAAGAGAGCAAGTAACCAAAGAGCTCAGTTTTTACAAAAGAGAAAAGAATCTTCTGGAATTAGAAAAGAAAGAAATTTTTCTTGAAAAGACCAAACTTGAAGAAACCTTCAAACAAAAAGAAAAATCTTTTTCAGAAGAAATAAGAGAAATTGAGAAAGTTTTAAAAGGAAAAGAAGAAGAAGTAAAGAAATCTGAGTATGAAAGGCTCAATTCTATTGCCTTAACCAAATTTTTTCAAAAGGAAAGAGAAATCTTACATCAATCTCTAGATAGAAAAAATCTTCGAATCAAAAGCTATGTTAATGAACAAAGTGTCTTCGACAAAATAAAATCTCAAATGGACTCTCAAGGGC
This sequence comes from Arctium lappa, assembly GCA_023525745.1. Lineage (NCBI taxonomy): Eukaryota > Viridiplantae > Streptophyta > Magnoliopsida > Asterales > Asteraceae > Arctium > Arctium lappa. Next base: position 37,807,309 of record CM042059.1, read on the forward strand.
TAGGATTCAATGAGTTGAATTCATTCAATGGATTGGAGAAAACTTCACTTTCTTCCACTTTCTGTATGGGAAAGGTCCAAAGCTTTGAAGGTCCATCTCTAAATAATTTCAAAAGAATGAAAACATCAGAGGGATCAAAAGCAAGAGCCTTGAATTTCAAAAATACTACGTACTCTGAAGTAAAAGACATTCAAGAGTCTGTGCTACAGATAAAAGAAGAAACTTCAGAGGTACTCTTTACAAAACCTCGGAGCTATGATCCCAAAGAAATTTTCAGGTTTGATGCTTTCATCTCAAGTGAATCAGAGACACTTGAACCAAGTACCTCTGATACAAGTACTTCTGAAAATGGATCTCAGAGTTCACTTAATCCGAATGCTCCTCTGTATTCACCAAAGTCAGATGAAAACATCAGAACTACGTTGGAAGATGATGTTCAAAAGATTTGGAAAGAAAATGTCATGGAGGACTTAAAAAGAAAAGAAAGCATGAAACGGATCATCAAAGTCTCTAGATCAAAAGAAATTAAAAAACTAATAGAGGTAGATATCTCTATTAAATCTAAGAGAGACTTTCTTGACTCTGATTCAGAATCTGATTTAGAAATTGATGAACAGATTTTTTGTAAACCAAGGAATGTAATTCACAAAAAGATAGAAACTGTTGGCTCTGGTATTTTGAATGTTCCAATTTCAGTATTGAAAACCAAAACCAGAATACCAATAAGTCCTGATTTTGCAAATATGTGTTTACAAGCAAAAACATCTCTGGAACTTGAAAAAGAGTTGCAAGAAAAGGCAAAGAATAAAACAAACACTTCTGGTTCTTACACCTATAAAACAATAAAATTCTCTCCTGAACAAAAGGGCAAATGGACAAAAACTAACCATATTGATCCTGTCTGTGCAGTAAGCAGCAAAGAAAAGAAGATGTTTTTGAACAAGAAAAAACAACTTGAAAAGAAGATTGTCTTTCAAGCAAAAAGAAAAGAAGTAGTTAGGGATAAATGTAATATTCCTAGTGCTAGTTTCAGAAAAAGTCAAAATGTAACAAATGCTTTTAATAAAAAGAAATACTTTGCTCCTACTTCTTCTTGTTCTATTAATTGTAACTGCATTTATCTCTTGATGAAACTGAAGAATCATTTTAAAGGATCACACTGCCTTTTGAATCAATCTCTGAAAAATATTTCAGAGACAAAATCTCAAAAGAAGACACGTAAAGGCAAGACATCAAAAGATGAGATGCCAAAAAGTCATACAAATCCACCAAAGTCTAATACAAAAGGACCCATAATGAGGTGGGTACCTAAGAAACAATAATCTGTCTTGCAGAAACAGTCAATGCCAATCTGGTACCTAGATTCTGGATGTTCAAGGCATATGACTGGAGATAAAGAACTGTTATCCTCATTTAAAGCAAAATCTGGAGGAGCAGTTACTTTTGGAGACAACAAGCAAGGACAGATTAAAGGATATGGTGAGTTATCAAGAGGAAATGTTTCAGTATCAAAGGCTGCTTATGTGGATGGATTAAAACACAATCTGATAAGCATAAGTCAACTTTGTGATCATGGTTTTGATGTGAAATTTCAAAGAAAATATTGTTCACTTCTTCACTCAGAATCAGGTCAAGAAATGCTAAGAGCAGACAGAAAAGGTAACTTCTACAGAATGAACTTTACCAAAATCAAAGACACTGATTCAGAGAAACTTTGTCTTGTATCCTTGAATAGTGAAGAAATCTGGCTCTGGCATAAAAAGTTTTCACATCTAAACTTTTCCTCACTTGATAAGTTAGTTAAACTTAATTTGGTTAAGGGATTACCAACTCTAAAGTTTAACAAAGATCATCTTTGTTATGCTTGTGAGATGGGAAAAATGAAAAGATCTTCCCATAAAACCAAAAGTGAAAACAACTGTCCTAGACCTCTGCACATGCTTCATGTGGACCTCTGCGGTCCCATCTCTGTACAGAGTCTAGCAGGTAAGAAATACATTCTGGTTCTGATTGATGAATTTTCCAGATACACATGGATAGAATTCATGAGAGCTAAATCTAATGTACCTGACATATTAATAAGGTTGTTGAAAAGATTACAGGTTCTATTCAACAGCAAAGTTCAGAAACTAAGAAGTGATAATGGAACAGAGTTCAGAAATGCCAAAATCAATTCTTATCTATCAGAAGAAGGCATTACTCCTAACTTTTCTGCAGCAAGAACTCCTTAACAAAATGGAGTAGTTGAAAGGAAAAACAGAACACTTGTTGAAGCTGCAAGAACAATGCTTGCTGGATCTGATCTTTCAACAAATTTTTGGGCAGAAGCAGTAGCAACAGCCTGCTTTACTCAGAATAGAGCTACAATTGTTAAGAGATTTCAGAAAACATCCTATGAACTCATTAACAATAGGAAACCTAATGTTAAATATTTTCATGTTTTTGGATGCAGGTGTTACATTCTGAAAGATAGAGAATATCTTGGAAAGTTTGACAAGAAAGCTGATGAGGGCAAATTCATTGGATATTCATTAGCCTCAAAAGCTTTCAGAGTGTTCAATCTTAGAACAAGGACTATCCAAGAGAGCATCAATATCTCTTTTGACGACAATAAAAGCTCTGAACAACAAGAGAGTTCCTCGTCACCTATCTCTGAATCATCAAGGGAATCTGAATTAAACAGAATATTTGAAGATTTCTTTGACGATGAAAACTCTGAAGTTATCTTCAGAGATAGACCGAGAGTGAATTCAGAAGAACCTCAAGAAACAGGTACAACCCTTTCAGGGCCCTCTGGATTAACACCTTCTATTTCACCAAATGCAGATCAGCCAAGAGAATCAGAAGATAATCAAGAAGTATCCGAAGTAACTCCAGAAGCAAATGGTGAAGAACAAGAATCTGCATCTCTGGAACAAAACTCAGAGCCTCTGAACAGTACAACAGAGGTATCACCTACTGTTAGAGACTCTGAAGCTCAAACTCCACCCCAAATTTATGCTCCAATTACCAGATGGACAAAAGATCATCCAATTGATCAAATCATTGGATCATCATCCGCAGGAGTTAAAACAAGATCTGCCACCATCAATGAATGCTTCTACGTAAACTTTTTGAGCATTATTGAACCAAAGAAGGTAAAAGAAGCTCTTGAAGATCCTCATTGGATCTTTGCAATGCAGGATGAACTTCAAGAGTTTGTAAGAAACAAAGTCTGGACCCTAGTTCCTCTTCCCAAAGGAAAATTTGCAATTGGAACGAAATGGGTTTTCAGAAACAAAAAGGATGAGGATGGAATAATAATCAGAAACAAAGCCAGGTTGGTTGCAAAAGGATATTGCCAGGAAGAAGGCATTGATTATGATGAAACATTTGCACCTGTAGCTAGGCTAGAAGCAATCAGACTATTCTTAGCCTATGCTGCACACAAAGGATTCAAAGTTTATCAAATGGATGTTAAATCTGCCTTTCTTCATGGTAAATTAAATGAAGAAGTTTATGTCCAACAATCACCTGGATTTGAATGTACAGAGTATCCTAATCATGTTTATTATTTGGATAAAGCTCTGTATGGACTTAAACAAGCCCCAAGAGCTTGGTATGAAACTCTGTCCACCTTTCTAATTCAAAATGGATTTGAAAAAGGCACAATTGATAACACCTTATTCATCAAAAGGTACAAAAATGAGATGTTGTTAGTACAAATTTATGTTGATGACATTATATTTGGCTCTACAAATCAAAAGTATTGTGACAAGTTCTCAGAGTTGATGAAGAGTGAATTTGAGATGAGCCTAATGGGAGAATTAACTTTCTTTCTGGGCTTACAAGTAAAACAAACTTCAGAAGGTACATTCATAAGTCAATCTAAGTATGTCTCTGAAATTTTGCAAAAGTACAAACTCAATGATTCAACTTCAATGAGAACACCTCTATCCACCGGAGTCAAACTTGACTCTGATCCTTCAGGAGAATCTGTGGATATAAAAACCTACAGAGGCATGATAGGTTCACTATTATACTTAACTGCAAGTAGGCCTGACATAATGTTTTCAACGTGTCTTTGTGCTAGATATCAAGCAAATCCAAAAGAATCTCATTTATCTGTTGTCAAGAGAATTTTCAGATACCTTAGAGGGTCACACTCATTAGGCCTCTGGTATCCAAAACTTTCTAGTTTTGATCTAACAACTTACACTGATGCAGATCATGCTGGATGTAAGCTTGACAGAAAGAGTACCTCAGGATGCTGTCAGTTATTGGGAAATAACCTGGTAAGTTGGTCATCCAAGAAGCAAAACTGTGTTTCAACTTCAACTGCAGAGGCAGAATATGTTGCTGCTGCTAGTTGCTGCTCACAAGTAATATGAATGAAAACTCAGCTCAGAGATTATGGCCAACAAATTGAAAGAATTCTAATTCTCTGTGATTCAAAAAGTGCCATAGCCATCTCTGCCAATCCAGTACAACACTCCAAAACCAAGCACATCGATGTAAGGTACCACTTTCTGAAAGATCATGTTGAAAAGGGAACAATAGAGATGTATTTTGTACCAACTGAACTACAACTTGCTGATATTTTCACAAAAGCTTTAGATGAACGAAGGTTCAATTTTTTGATTAGCAAGTTGGGAATGTTGAATATGTCTACCTAACCAAGAAGAAACTCAGAGTCTCTGATCGATTATCAGAGCCTCTGACCCAAGTAGCATATGCTTAACACAAGAAAACATCAGAGTCTCTGATCCATTCATCAGAGCCTCTGGACTTTTTCACAAATGGAAAAAATCACTCTTTTGTGTCTCCAAGCATGTGTCAAGGGGGAGAACATAAAAGACTTCATTCTTTGGTCAAGGGGGAGACAAAGACCCTTTCATCTTTAAAGGGAGAAAAGTTCGTCACTGATATTTACATCAGAGCCTCTGATCTTGTCTCTGATATTTATATCAGAGCCTCTGATCTTGTCTCTGATATTTACATCAGATCCTCTGATCTTGTCTCTGATATTTACATCAGAGCCTCTGATCTTGTCTCTGATATTTACATCAGAGCCTCTGATCTTGTCTCTGATATTTATATCAGAGCTTCTAATCTTTTCTCATTAAGCGATTATTCCAGGAAATTCTTTTAATAATAAATCTTTTTGGTTAACCATTCGTTTCTTTTCAAAAACCCCAACTGGCGGTTTTCTGACACAAAGCGGCTCTCCCCTACACATCTAAACGTGTCACCTATTAATTAGGGGATGATGGAACGTCCTTTCTGACATTGGGACTACCATTCGCCGTTTCAAAAACCTCTCCCTCTACCCTTTGTGTCTATAAAACCCCTTTTTCACTTTTCATTATCCTTTACGCTCTCAAATCCAAAATCCCAAATCTCTCTTTCTAAGCTTTCATCTTTCTCAACCTGCAACAATGGCGGATCATTCCCAAACTTCCGATAACACGAGCAAACTTGTTCCTATGGCACAGTTCGATGTTCCAGTAAAAGGTAACAACTACTTTCTGGACGTCACCCAATCCAAATACGATGAACAGTTTCGCCCAATCCTCGACTTTTTCACCAACTGCGAACTCAATGATGTTCTAACCAAACATGCCTCAGATATTCCCCTTCGCTTTGTCCAACAATGGTGGTATTCAAGTGAATACGACGATGAAAAGGAAGGACTGGTTGGGCACATTGACTTAGGAGACCAAAGCTTGAACATAAGAATCACCCCACAAACCCTAACTCGTCGATTCAACCTCCTCACGAAAACTGATCTTCAAATAGAAAATTTTGAGAAACTACCGAGTCAAGAAGTCCTTCTTCAGTTCCTTCACCACTTAGGCTACAACAAAGAAATAACACGCCTAAGTCAATTCAGATGTCAGTACCTGCCTCCCAAATGGAACTTTATGTTTAGTGTTCTTAACAGAACAATTACCTGCAAGATTGGAAGTCAAGATCAGACTCATCCAGCGATCATAGCCATAATGTATGCTCTCTTCTTCAACAGAAGCATAAATATGGCTCACATTCTCTTTTGTGAGATGCTGACGTCGGTAGACAAGAAGAACAAGGACTTGGCCAAAGGAAAACAACCAATATCGGTACTATTTCCCCGATTCATCTCTGTGGTCATTCAACGAGCAATGGAGAAATTCTCCATCACTGAGGAGGGCCCAATGACACCTCTGTTTATGATGAACTCATTCAAAGCAACAGAGGTTCCTTCTTATCCACATGACCGACGATTCCCACACACCATGATTGAGGTAATTCCTGTTGACTCTCCTACCCATCTCCTACTTAGTCGTGTTGCCCAATCATCAGAACCGATGATGGGATCCCCAACACACTTAGGTTCTAAGCCTGAGCCTGAATCAGAGAGTGATATCTCTGATACTGCTCAAAACATTAACAGAGCGCAACCAGAGGGTGGCTCTGAGAGAGTGAGGAAGGGAGAACATGAGAACCCTCCCTCTGATGAAGAGAATAACTCTGTCAGAGCAGAGGAAGGTGAGGAAGAGAGAATTCCAGAGGGTGTGTTTCTAAACCTAGAATCTGAGGGCGGTGAGGTAGAAAAAGATGTCCTTGTTGACACAGATGAGAGATTCCAAAGCCCAAATCCCAGTGCAAACAAATTTACTGTCCACGGTGGTCCAGCATCAATGGACATTGAAACAGAGGTGCACACCTCGAACCCTTCCCATCCTAACCGCTCAGAGGCATCTGTTTCTGCCTCTGAAGCACGCACCATTGGGGAAACCTCTGATACGGCTAAGTCCTCCCAAAAGGACTTGGTCCAAGATAAAAATACTCAATCTCCCTAGAGTATGTCACCTCCACCCACACATGATGCCTTTGTGGCTCATACAATGTTGGACCGTCCCTTAGATCGTAAGGATTGCCTGTCAAAAAAAGAATGGCATGACCTTCTTGCACATGGACTCCTTAGCCTGGACAGCAAGGTTTCCACCCACATTCGTTTCTCATCATCAGATTCTGACTCTGATGATCAGAGACCAATCGGAACCATTATAGGGAAATCCTTGAAAAAGGGTCCCCAAGGATTAATGGAAGTCCTTCCGGAGTCAATATCAAGCCAACTCCGAAAGAAGGCCCCTCTGAACTCGAGGGAAACTTAGAATCATGTGTTGATCCTAAGGTTACCCCCTCTGATTACGTTACCAAAGAAGAGTTCAAAATCTTTGGAAATGAAATCAGAGAATCTCTTAAGGAGATAAAACTTCAAATGGAGAAGACCTCAGAGGCCTCTGCCTCTAACTCTGAAGTTGCAAAGCTCACTTCAGAGGTCTCTGAGTTGCGCACGACCGTTCTTTCTCAGAACGCCAAACTGGATGCTCTGGAAAGCCTGGTCATAAAAAATAACTCGGTTTTATCCAGAGAAATTTCGAATTCCACCGCAGAGCTCCTCAATGCAATTCCACCTACCTCTGCCCCCTCTCCAACACTTGCAGACTTTTCTCAATTCAAAGAGGAAGTCTTGCGTTCTTTGGCAGAGGTAATTGCAAAGATCCCTACCTCCTCTACTGTTGCTACTGCTACAACAGAATTCGTTACAAAGGCTGACCTCACCAACTTCTCCAAGAAGATCACCAGCAATGTAATGAATATTTCCAGCAAGTTCGTCTCCAAGACCACTCAGCAGAACAAAAAGATTGAAGATCTTCTGAAGAATGTCAAATCTTCAGAGGGAGTTTTGAAGAGAAAGGAACCAGAGGTCGCATGCTCTGAGGAAGCACGGAAGAAGGCAAGATATGAAGATTCTGATGACGCAGATGACCAACCTCAGGGGTCATCCGATCTTAAAAAGGGGGAGAAAACTCCTACACCAAAACCTGTTGAAACACAAAAGGAGTCCACTCCCTCTGAATCAAACCAAAGCAAGGAGAAAGGAAAAGAGAGACGTTCAACCTCCACCTCTGCTGAAGATCTTCAGGCCACTTTAAAGTCGCAAGTACCTGTCATCTTTCTAGCACCACCCACATCGTGTGCTCCAATAGTTCCAATAATAGCTGCAACTCCAGAAGCTATTGGAGCTCTGGAAGAAGATGAAGACGAGCAGCTAGTAGACTTCTCTACGTCAGAAGATGCATTCTCATCACCAGAAAGAGCAACTTATGTGATGAGAGATGCTTACGAATCAGAGGCTGAAAGAGCAGAATCAGAATATGAAAAAGAAGAAAAATCAGATTCTGGAAAAGAAGTTGAAGAAGAAATTGAAGTAATTGATGTCGAAGAGTATGTATTCAAGAATGCTCAACCACATCATACTTCAACAGCAACAGAGCTGAGGGAATCACCAGAGATAGAAGGCTACATCTCTGAACCCACAACAGATAATCCTCCACAGACAAAGGAACCAGAAACCATGGTTGCTGATGAACAGGCTCCTTCAGAGAATCCTGTTCAGAAGGCAAGCATCGGTCTTCTAGCCAAAGTGTTCAATAAACCTCCTACATTCCTTGAATCAAATCCCGAAGCCTCCATAGAAGACCACTTCAGATACATCTACTGTGAGTTCAATATGGCAGACACTCTAGTCATTCATCTGAATCCAAGGATCAGAGAGAACATGCCAGACTATGAGCGAAGATTTGTCAGAGATAAAACCAGACCAAGAGCAGAGGTCCTCTTTGATAATCCAATCACCAAGATCAACAAAATCTCAGAAAAGACCTTTGCTTACAACAAGATCATCTATAGGCACTATGTGGTAACTCGAGCTGATCAGAAGATTTACGAGTTCAATGATAATGATCTCGTAAATCTAAATCCATATGATTTACCACATTTATATGCCTATTGCTCTGCTAGATATGATCATGGAAGAAGGGAAATAAGGATGGGCATGGTTGAAGTCAGACGAGCAATGGAGACCTATGTCAAACACAGAGCAAAACGAGACTTTCAAATTGCTCTGAACCTAGGGGAAGAAAAGCTGGAGGTAACTGACCCTGTGGAGTCATTCGACAAACTTGAAGAACAAAAGACTGGATCAATCGTTGCAGAACCTCTAGGTTTCGTCTACAGAGTAAATCAAGTAAAGAAGATCTTTCTAGCTTCGGAAGTGTCGAAGTACTCTGATGAAACCTTGAGAGGTATAAAGAAAATGATCCATGTAAAAGAAGAAAGGCACAGAGCAGATTTACTGGAAAAACTTGACTTAGAGATTGACTCGATGATCAACTTCAGAGCTCTGATCATGAAGTTCCATGGAATCTGTTCTAGTGACAAATTTTAGCATGCTTCTTTGTTCTTGAATATTACTTTTTCTATAATGTATTTCCAACTGTTTTAGTAATATTTAAGAGGATGATTTTCTCCTCTATGCTTTCTAGTTTAAGTTCTGTTCTCTGCTATTCTTGAATCTTTTATTTTCAACACTTAGGGGGAGATTGTTAGCTCCAAATCTTCATTTGTTAAAGTGTTTAAAATATCTAAGTCCTACTTTAGAGGACTTCCAGAGACAAACTTCAGAGGACGAAGACTTCAGAGGACGAAGACTTCAGAGGACAAACTTGCCTCTAAAGTACTTATCAGAGATTGCAACTTTCAGAGAAGACATCAGAGATAGCTTCATCAGAGGCTCTGAAGACAACGTCAGAGCTCTGAAGACATTCTCTCTGAAGATGTTCACTCAAATTATCTACGAGTGAACAAAAGAACAGATGACACGTCACCTTGTGATAAGATTTACTTTCTAGAATAGGTCACTGTTCAGCTTGCTTCCTTTCGTCATACAAGTACACTGCTTACTTTATGGTCCTATAAATAGGACCATCACCTTATTGTTCAAAGTGTGCTTGAGAAGTTATATATATCTGATAATATAAGTTGAATACTTTATTCCAATAATATGTTGTTTATATTTATCTGTTTTATGAACTGTGATATTTGAATCTCCTTTGATATTAAACTGTATTGCTTCCACTATCATTACTCTTATTGTTTATATCATTGTTATGAGATTAGATCTGGGATCCAACACTATGAAATGAACATTTTTGGCATGTACATAGTTTTCACAAATCAGTTTGAACTCACCTTGATAGATTTAGGCTAAATCTAAGTTTTACCCCGACTTTCAACTTCCTTTGGTAAATGATTGTCCCTGTAAATCAAGTTTCTTATCACATAAAACATATAATCACAACAAGAGATTAATAACCTGATATTGATTTCACAATCAAAGGATTACAATTCTCTCTTGAAGGATGTTTCTCTCTCTAAGCTCTCTTTCTCTCTCTAGAATCGCCTCTACCTCTCTCTCTCTCTAGGAGAATGACGGTTGATGTTCTAATTTGGGCACCCCTCACTCTCTCAACCCTAGAGCCTGGATACCTCATATACCTATTTAGAGAAAAGACAAACATACAAAATACAAGGGAATTAACTTTGACATTTATTACAAAAATGGCCTAGACTATTTGTTGAGAATGACTTTGGAGCTTAGACTTCTTGAAACTTTCTTCTTCAATCTTGATGATCTTGAATCCAATAAATCTGTGATCTAACAATCTCCCCCTTTGGATCAAGATCATTACTAAAAAGATTTAGCAATCCAATCTTCTCTTTAAGCTCAGAAAAATGTAATCCCTCTCTTTTTCTTTAACAATCCAGCAATCCAATCTTCTAATCTTCCCAAGAGACGAAAATAAAATCTCTTTCAGATGATGGAAATAAATTATCTTCAGATTCAGCTCAGAATGCTTTAGCAACGTATCTTCAAAGAAAATTTCTCTCAATTCAGCATATCTTCAGAATACTTTCTCTAAACTAGTGTTCTCCCCCTTTCTTGGTTAACGCTTGTCCCCCTTTAACTTCTTACACACTTCTTGACTTTAGGACATTTCTTCAAATATTATGTTCTCCCCCTTTTTGATGAATAGAGCATCGACATCATCAAAACTTCCTCAAGAAATGTCATTGACCATGCTGATCTTGTGAACTGAGCCTCTGATTCACTTGTCAAGTCGAACAATGTATTCATCCAGATCTTTTCAAATCTAGACAAAACAGAAATGTAACACCTGAACCAACAAATGAATCAGTTAATATGCCTGTCAGTAACATGAAGTCACTGTGTGTAACGAATACACATTGGAAAGGAGCTTTTTGAATGTTCACTCCCCCAGGGCTTCCATCCAATCATCGAAACACCACAAAGGAAATTTCTATGAATGTTATGACAAGAAAACAAATTCCTTGTGTGTTTGTGCATGTGATAGAAAGAATTAAGCATATAAGTGCTTATAAAGGCTCAAAATTGTGTAAACCACTGAGACATCAGTAGATAAACACAGACTCAATGTGCATGATTGAAGTGCGAATGAGGGGCAGACTTCCTTCTTTTCAATATCCAGATTTTCCAAATGAAAATCAGATAGTAAATGTGATGCTTCCCCTTTGAAGAATGAAACATTTTCTTGTTAAGAAGAAAATGAGTGGTTGGTGGGGTTATAATCAAGAGTTGGCAAGGGCTAGGTGCCTGTTTCAATAACGTTCACCAAAGAATTATGAAACATTAGTAATGTGGTTGCCCGGCTCAGAAAATAGTTGGTACAGAGTTTGATATTCTTTTACTCTGATCTCACACCCTCTATCTTTTTATAATTAAGCTCACAACAAACCAAACTCTCTTTTTCATTTTACCTCATCACTCATCCCGCACTCATTTCTTTTTGACTCCTCACACTCAATCACTAAAGGATTAACTCCTTGGGTAGGAAACACTGGTTAACGTGAATCCATAGAAGTTCAATTAAGTCCTAGCACAAAGATTCCATATTGTCCTATAAAGCATATGTTGCTCAGATGATTTAACTTTAACAGTTAAAGCTCAAATACAAGTCAAATACATATATGCTCAGAAAATAAGCATGAAGATATGAGCATTTGAAACATTGAAGATAATTCAAACAAGTACGTTGAAAGAATAAACATGAATGCAAGAAACTTGTTTGAAAATCTGACATTGTATGAGAATTATCAAAATTAAATGATGGAGCAATTAAGGCTTGTGGTCAAGAATAATGGATATTGTCTATATGAACAAAAAATACAGACATTCTTGAAATGACTTTCAGAAATGAAATGATGCTCAAAAATTCTTTGAAATACAAGCGGGGTGTATCACCATCGAAAACTTGGTCAATATGAGACATGGTGATAACTTTTTCAACAAAAGAATTAAACCGGTGTGTGTGAATACTTGAAAGTATATAGACAAGATAATACGCAAGTATATATCTTTAGAAATACACGGTTTGTTAAGCATTGAAGCACAAAATAGATGAAAACATTTAAAATCACACTTCCAATTCATGAAATCTGTTGAAGAATCGGGAAGTGGTTTGAACATTTAAGAACATGTTTTCTTATGATTGAAAGTTGTCCTTCTTTCAACCATATATGAGATGAAGATACAGAATTATACCTTTTGCGAGCAGTCTTACATCTCATGAAGTCAAGCTTAAAGTCATAAAGATATGATCTTGTAAGCATCTCTCAAACTACAAAAGTCTTAAAGTCATAGTCAAAGTAACTTTATTCACAGAAAATAAAAGACATAAAGCAGTAAAACAATTAAAGTACGTGTTCTGATCTGAAGTAATCAGAAATCATTGTCATACTCCTTTGACTTGAAAGAGCTCCCCTTAAAATCATGCATTACAAAAATTTGACAGATAGGTAAATGTAGAAATTATATATGAGCTCCCCCTCAAGATAACATTGATCAACTATGGAGTACTTCTCACACTCCCCCTGAGATCATGAACAGGATATGAAAGTGCAGATATCTTTCAGAAATAATGATAAAGAAATGATGAAAAGATACAATAAGAAACTTTAATAGGTAACCACCGATTAGGTCTTAAGATTTAGCATACCAAGCCTAGAGACAAGAAAAGTGAACCTCTTTTCGTCTAAGGGTTTGGTAAACAAATCTGCAAGCTGATAATCAGTTTTTACAAAGTAAAGTTCAATTGTTCCTTTCTCGACATTATCTTTTATAAAATGATACCTGACATCAATGTGTTTGGTCTTTGTATGCTGAACATGATTAGCTGATATCGCGATAGCGCTTTTCGAGTCACGATAGATCGGGATCTTATTGTAGTGATAACCATAGTATCGCAGTTGCGTTCTCATCCACAAGACCTGAGAACAGCAGTTAGCAGCAGCTACATATTCTGCTTCGGCCGTTGAAGTGGAGACACATAATTGCTTCTTCGATGCCCAACTAACGAGTTTATCACCAAGGAAATGTATATAACCCGATGTGCTCTTCTTGTCTAGCATGCAACCAGCATGATCTGCGTCTGAATATGTTGTTAGTTCAAAGCTAGTATCTTTAGGATACCACAGACCAAGATCTGCAGTCTCCTTCAGATACCTAAAAATACGTTTGACTGTAGACATATGGGATTCTTTAGGATTGGCCTGATATCTTGCACATAAGCATGTAGAAAATATTATATCTGACCTACTGGAAGTAAGATACATCAAAGAACCTATATTCCCTCTATAAGTCCTAACATCAACAGCTTTTCCCGAAGGATCAGTGCCAATCTTAGTACCAGGTGCCATTGGGGTACCAATTGGTTTAGAGTTTTCCATTTTGAACCTCCGAAGAATTTCAAGAATGTATTTAGATTGATTAATGAAAATCCCCGTTGAAAATTGTTTGACTTGTAATCCGAGAAAGAAAGTCAACTCTCCCATCATACTCATCTGAAAACGTGACACCATGAGGTTTGAAAAATTCTTACAGTATTTAGGATTTGTAGAGCCAAAAATAATATCATCCACATATATTTGAATAAAATTGATATCGCCTTTTTCCTTTTTAATGAATAAAGTGGTATCGACCGTACCTTTTGTAAAACCTGACTTGGCCCAGCACTGAGATAAGACATCATACCAGACGCGAGGAGCTTGTTTCAGATCATAAAGTGCTTTGTCGAGAATGTATACATGATTCGGTTTCTCTTGATTAACAAAGCCTTATGGCTGCGAGACGTAGACTTCCTCCTTGAGTATTCCATTCAGAAAGGCTGTCTTCACGTCCATTTGATAGACTATGAAGTTCTTGTGGACAGCGTACGTAAGAAACATGCGAATTGCTTCTATACGCGCCACTGGAGCATAAGTCTCGTCGTAATCTATTCCTTCCTCTTGCCTATATCCCTTGGCGACAAGTCTTGCTTTATTTCGGATAACAGTGCCATCTTCATCTTTCTTGTTTTTGAAAACCCATTTTGTACCAATGATGGTTTTACCTTCAGGTTTGGGTACGAGTCTCCAGACTTTAAGTGCTTTGAATTGATTCAGCTCTTCTTGCATTGCAGTCACCCAATCTGAATCAGCAAGAGCCTCAGATACGCGAGTAGGTTCAATCTTGCTCAGAAAGGAGTCATGCATACATTGATTTGATGTTGCAGACCTAGTTTGCACCGGTTTGACAGATCTCCAATGACTTGAGTTATCGGGTGCTCTTTGGTCCACTTGTGTTCATGAGGGAGTGGATTAGATGCAGATTGATCATGATTATCATCTAAGAATCCACTGTTATCTTCTTCAGAATGTTCAGTAGGAATGGGGGGTTCAGTTGAAGTAGTAGGTGACAAAGTTTCAATGGGTTTGTTATTCCCTATTTCATCAAGTTCTAATTTATCACAAACAATCAAGATGAGAATTCGTAATCACAGGTCTTTGATTTCAATCACATATTACAAACTTTCTCTCACTACTCTCTCTCTCTAGAAAGATATACAATGAACTCCTTCTCTCTTAAGCTCTCTCTCTACAATCTAAAATCTACTCACTTACATACACGCTTACTACGAATTACAAAGGACACAAGGTTGACTAAGGATACAAGATCATGAAGACTAAGGGTTTGTTTTTCCTACGGCCTATAAGAAATATCGAAAAAAGGCTTTCTTTTAGGCGCTTCCTCTCCTTTCAGTCGAGCTAGGCTGAAGACTTTCTCTTTCTAGCCAAGCACCCAAAGGCACGTGTCGTTGGCTAAGCCCTCACTTAGGATGAGTCGTGCGGGCCGCCTTGAAAGAGAATTCCCACCGCTTTGCCTTCGATGAAAGCCTTCATGTCAGCCTTCTCGCCCATTGCGTTGAATCTAGCACGAGACCAGGTTCAGACTAGACCCCTTCTGTC